>CM020518.1:6130000-6297500 GCA_009823395.1 Thamnaconus septentrionalis
TTTCTCCAACGAGGTCTATTTTTTTCAACTTCTGCAAACACTTTGTCAGACAGATAGAGAGGCACGGAGACGGCCTTTGAGCGTCGGGTCGCTACCGCAGGTTTTCAGACCTGGTTCAGACAGAAACATAAATAGCTGGGTTTTTTTCTCTTCCAATGAGAGGAAAAAAAGTGTCTGACCGCCGACTTTTCTGTCTCCCGCAGGGGGGCCATGCTGTGCGTGGTGAAGAGCAAGCGGAAGGAGAAGCACGCGGAGGCCCTGACGCAGGATTACATCATCACACGTAGGTCGCCGGCGCTCGGGAACACGCTCGGCTAGCGTGCGCACCTGTGCGGCCGACCGGAGCGCCGCCACTTAGCGGCATTGTGGAGTTAATTCGCGGTTCGGGTGGGCGGGCAGCGGGCGGGCGTGTCGCCTCACGCTTCGCCCTTTCAACCAGCGAGCGGTTATTGAAGTGGTCGTAGCGCCGCACTCCCACTTTAATCCACCTTGAGCCTCTCAACTGTCGGCACTCGGAGCTCCTTTCACACAACGAGGCGCCGAGTCGGCCGGCGAAGCCGTCAAAACAACCACCAGCCCAACACAAGAGTTTCAGTCAAAGGGGCCGCCTCCTCTTCATCTTCTTCTTCTTCTTACTCCTTTTCCTCCTCTTCTTTTTCCTTTTCCTCCTCCCCTCCTCCTCTTCCTCTTCTTCCTCTTACTCTTCCTCCTCTTTTTTGCATTTTAAAAAAAAAAACACACACACACAATCCCAATAAATGTTAAGCACATCCTGTTTAAAGCACCCTTCCCCACCCCTCCACCCCAGCTTTTCAATCAATTACAGCCGGCTCATGATCTGCCTGAGCAGATTAACCCTCATCTGTGCCATGAGATACCAGTGCAGAGCTGGTGGGACAGCCTCCTACTGTCAATTTGCGTGTGGGATTTTTTTGTGTGTGTGTGTGTGTGTGTGTGTGTGTGTGTGTGTCAAATTTAAGCAGACGGGGAAGGAAGAGGAAATCGCAAAATCTGGTCGAAAAGCATGCGTTTTGTCACGCACAAGCCACCAATAATAAAAACGCTGGTCGGTTGCCTTTGTGGAAACGTGAACATTTTTTCACAAGTCTTTTAATAATTCTAGACTAGAAAAAGAATTGGGTCTTTTGCTGCATATCGCAGGAGAAACTATAACCTGGAAAAATGTTCATGCAAACTGTGCCTCGTGCGCATGCATGCATTTTGTGACGTGTGCGATACATGTGCACAACTGGCTTCGTCTTCCTGGTATCTGGTGGGAAGGCGAACAGCTGAACACCAGCAGCTTTCACAGTCACGGAACTCTGGGCGTCGGCGTGGTGTCGGCCCTCCCCTCCACCTTCCAGCTTGCGTACTGTGCTCCTGAAAAAAAAAAATTAAACAATGAAAAAAATGAAAATGTCATCCCAGACCTCAGGACTTGTGCATCCATCCCGAATGTGGTCCAAGAATCAGCGTGCGTTTTTTTTGCACCTGCAGGTTCTTGTTTTTCACCTGGGCGCTGTTTGTAGCAGAATCTCTGCATGCTGCTCTGAAAGCATAGAAGTGCCCCGCCATTGTCAAATGACAACACAGTCACGCTTTCTCCGCGGCCCCTTAGTTTTTCTTTTTTTTTACAGTGGCTGCACACACGCACACACACGCCACACACACACTTCTGGATATGCCTGCACACATTGGCCGGACAGCACCAGGCCATCTGTCACACACACACTCACATACAGGCTAAAGGGATCCAGTCCTCATCTCAACAAACCAAATATAGTCAACTGGAGCACACTGGGACTCATCCTCATCAGACCGCGACCAATCTTGGCGCTGCGCATTTTTGCTACACACAGGCACATCTCTAAAAAAATAAAGCCCACTCTGTTTACCCAAAAATGTAGATGAAAAACGTGCCAGCGTCTCTTCTGACTGTCTGGGTTTGATGTGTTTTTCCAGGCGTCATCCACTGCTTGCTGCTTTCAAAGCTAGACCTGATCATGGCCGAATGCACGGCTCCGGCCAAGGTCTACTACGACCCGTTAAAGCCACAGGTAGGTCCGCGGCAGATTGGCCATCACACTCGTGCATTGTTTTTGTTTCTTTCCGGCCGCGCTGCGGCCGACCAGAGGCACCGGCGTGACGCGGACTGAAGAATTTTTTTTGTTGCATGCCTGTTCGCTGAGGTCGACTCGGCTAGCGCTGGGCAGCGTGGTTACCTAGAACGCCGCACCGCGGCATCGCATGCCGGTTGTTTATCATGCTGTCTTTAATTCGGTGCACATGCAACATCTGCAACCTAATAAATGTTTTTTAGACACCCTATTTATAGCGATGGCAATATAATGGCCCTTGGTCTCGGGGAATTGAAACACACCTTTGGTGGAGTCAGGAGCAGCAGTTTTTTTTTCTACCAGAGGCCACAGGAGTCATCCTCTGGAAGCTTCAAAATTCTCGGCAAGCTCCTAGCTCAGGAAAGATTTCTAGCTCTGGGCTTCTAAAGACAATGTTTACTCCCAGCGAGTTATTTTTTTTCAATCCCCTGCAAACACTTTGTCAGACAGATAGAGAAGGCGCGGAGGCGGCGCTGGCGTCTGGTCGCTACCGCAGGTTTTCAGACCCGGTTCAGACAGGAGCACAAATAGCTGGCTTTTTCTCTTCCACCGAGAAAAAAAAGTGTCTGACCGCCGACTTTTCTGTCTCCCGTGAGGGGGCGGCGTTAAAGGGTGGAAACAGCGTTTAGCGAGAAGCACGCTGCGGTTCTGGCGCGGATTACATCATCACAACGTGAGAGTCGCCGGCGCTCGGGGAACACGCTTCCGCCAGCGTCGGCGCACTCCAGCGACCCGGCAACGGAGCGCCGCCACTTAGCCGCATTGTGGAGTTACCGCAGCGGCCCGGTGGGCGGGCAGCGGGCGGCTGATGTCGTACCGCAACCGCCCTTTCAACCAGAAGGAAGAGTTATTGAAGTCGTCAGCGCACGCACTCCCCACTTTAATCCACCTGAGCCTCTCAACCGTCGGCACTCGGGAGCTCCTTTCACACAACGAGAAGGCCAGAATGTCCGGCGGCCGTCAAAACAACCACCTGGCTAACACAAGAGTTTCAGTCGAAAAGGCCAGCCTCTCCTCTTCATCTTCTTCTTCTTTCTTACTCCTTTCCTCCCTCTCTCTTTTTCCTTTTCCTCCTCCTCTCACCCTCTCTCCTCTCTTCTTACTCTTACCTCCTCTTTTCTTTCTCTTCCTCCTCCTTCCTCCTCTTAGCCTTCCCTTTTCCTTCTCTTCTTCCTCTTCTCTCTCCTCTTGTCTTCCTCTTGCTCCTCTTCCCTCCTCCTCTGCCTCTTCTTCTTTCCCTCCTCCTCCTCTGCCTCTTCTTTCTCTTTCATCTCTACCTCCTCCTCTTGCCCTCCTCCTCTCCTCCTTTCTTCATCTTACCCTCTTGCGCCTCTCCTCTTACTCTCTTCACTACACCTCTCCCCTCCTACTCCTTTTCCTCCTCATCAAATATGAAGAACTAGTGTGTCAGGTTTTAGCATCAGAGAAAATCATCTCGCCCTTCGTCTTCTTTGACACCGGGCGTGGCGATGGTGGCGTGGTCAGCCACATTAGCTGATGGAGCTTGTTGTGGACGAGGGCGCCGCCTACGCGGGCGTCACACGCCGCCACGCTCGCCCGACCACGCTGCACACGGCTGCCTCTCCGCCCGCCGGGCGTGGATTCACCAACGCACGGACACACTTACCACACACACACAAACAAACAGCGGTCGCCACTCGCCTGTCATCCGCCATATCAGCTGCACAGGCCGCCACCCTTGCCGCGCGGGTCGTCGAGGCCGAAATGAGCGGCCGCCGCTGACCGCTTATCATGTGATGTCACGCCACGGCAACAAGGTGTATGATGTCCCGCTGAAAAAGTGAGGGGCAGGAAGCGGTGATGGCCCATTGAGAAAAGCGAGGGAATCTGTTAACAGTAACCTTTTGCTTAGAACAGCTGAGCACTAACGCTTTCTGATCACCAGACTCTGGACGTCCCAGCGTGGTGTCCGGCCCCTCCCCTCCCTCCACCCTTCAACTGGCGTACTGTGCTCTGAAAAAAAAAAAAAAAATTAAACAATGAAAAAAAATAGTATTCTCCAGACCTCAGGACTTGTGTACATCACTTCTGGTGTCAAAGAATCAGGAAGCGTGTTGTTTTGAGGTTCTTGTTTTCAATTGGACGCTGGTGCATAAGAACTTCTCTGCAGGCTGCTCTTTAACAAAGCATAGAGGTCTTCGTCGTGTCAAATAGCATCGTCATAGCGGCAGCTTTCTCCATAGCCTTAGTTTCTCTTTTTATACAGTGACGAACACACGCACACACATACACACACACGCACTTCCTGGATATGTCTGCACACATTGACCGATTAGCGCAAGTGAGGCCATCTGTCACACACTCACATACGAGGCTAAAGGATCCAATTCCTCATCTCAACATAAACCAAATATATGTCAACTGCAGACACACTGGGACTCATCCGCCTTACTGTATACTGTAACCTCAATTTTTTCTAGCACCTAACACAGGCACATCTCTAAAAAAAAATAAAGTACTATTTATCCAAAAATGCAGATGAAAAGCGATATAGCGTCTCTTTACAACTGTCTAGGTTGATGTGTTTTTTTTTTTTTCAGAAGCGTCATCCGCTGCTTATAGCACCAAAGCTGAACCAGATCATGGCAGGGGCAATGACGGCCCTGGCCAAGGTCTCTCTGACCGGTTAAAAGCCACAGGTATGTCCAGCGTGTGATTGGCCATCACACTCTGCATTATTTTTGTTTTCTTTCCATGCTGCGGCCGACCAGAGCAACAGCGTGCGTGACTGAGGAATTTTTTGTTGCATGCCTGTTCGCTGAGGTCGACCTGGCGAGCGCTAGCAGCGTGGTTATAAACCTCGGCGGTGGCATCGCATGCCAGGTTGTTTGTCGTTGTCTTTTAATTGGTGCGCATGCAACATCTTGCAACCTAATAAATGTTTTGGGACACCCCATTTATAGCGTGGGGTTACAATGGCCTTTGATCTCGGGGTGAAACACCTTGGTGAGTCAGGGCAGCAGTTTTTTTTTCACCAGAGGCCACAGGCTACCATCCTCTGGAAGCTGCAATTTTCCCTGCAGCTCCCAGCTCAGGAAAGATTTCTAGCTCTGGGCTTCCAAGGACAATGTTTACTCCAGCGAGGTCTATTTTTTCCTTCTGCAAACACTTGTGTCAGACAGATGAGAGAAGGCGCGGAGAGCGGCCGCTGGGCGTCGGTCGCTACCGCAGGTTTTCAGACCTGGTTCAGACAGAAGCATAAATAGCTGGGTTTTCTCTCTCCAATGAGAGGAAAAAAAGTAATCTGACCGCCCGACTTTTCTGTCTCCGCGGAAGGCCATGCTGTGCGTGGTGAAAACAGCGGAAGGAGAAGCTTTGCTGAAGCCCTGGCGCGGATTACATCATCACCGTGGGTCGCGGCGCTCGGGAACACCGCTTCGGCTAGCGTCGCGCACCTGTCGCGACCCGACGGAGCGCCGCCATAGCGGCATTGTGGAGTTAATTCGCCGGTTGGTGGTGGGCGGGCAGCGGGCGGGCGTGTCGCCTCACGCCGCCCTTTCAACCAGCGGAAGAGTTATTGAAGTCGTCAGCGCCGCACTCCCCACTTTAATCCACCTTGAGCCTCTCAACTGTCGGCACTCGGGAGCTCCTTTCACACAACAGGCGGCCAGTCGGCCCGGCCAGCCATCAAAACAACCACCAGCCCAACACAAAGTTTCAGTCAAAGGGCGCCTCTCCTCTTCATCTTCTTCTTCTTCTTCCTTTTCCTCCTCTTCTTTTTCCTTTTCCTCCTCCTCCTCTTCCTCTTCTTCCTCTTCTCTTCCTCCTCTTTTTCTTCTTCTTCCTCCTCTTCCTCCTCTTAGCCTTCCTTTTCCTCCTCTTCTTCCTCTTCTCTCTCCTCTTCGTCTTCCTCTTGCTCCTCTTCCTCCTCCTCTGCCTCTTCTTCTTCCTTCTCCTCCTCCTCCTCTGCCTCTTCTTCTTTCTCTTACTCCGACTCTTCCTCTTGCCCTCCTCCTCTTCCTCTTCTTCATCTTACTCCCTCTTGCGCCTCTCCCCCTTCTCCTCTTACTCTTCTTCTTTCACTTACACCTCTCTCCCCTCCTACTCCTTTCTTCCCTCCTCCTCATCAAATATGAAGAACGAGTGTGTCATGGTCTTTAGCATCAGAAAATCATCTCGCTCCTTCGTCTCTTGACACGGCGGTGGCGATGGTGGGTTTGCGTGGCCGCCACATTAGCTGATGGAGTTTGTTGTGGACGGACGGCGCCCGTCGCCCATGCGGGCAGCCACACGCCCGACCACGCCGCCCGATCACGCTGCGCTACGGCTGCCTCTCCCGCCCGGCCGGCGTGATCGCACCTGCATTTACGGACACGCGCGCCATTACACACACAAACAAACAAAGCGGCCGCCACTCGAGCCTGTCATCCCGTCATATCAGCTGCACACGGTCGCCACCCCTTGCTGCGTGGTCGTCGGAGAGCCGAGCTGCGTGGCGGCCGCCGCTGACCGCTTCATCATGTGATGTCACCATACGGCAACAAGGTGTGATGATGTCCCGGCGCTGGAAAAAAGTGGAGGGCAGGAAGCCGATGGCCCATTGAGTAAAGCTTTAGGGAATCTGTTAACAGTAACCTTTTTTGCTTAATGTGGCGTGCAGGGGGAGAATTAATGGCCAGCGGCGGCAGCGGGCGGCTCCTGAATGGAAAATCACTTTATCTCGCTTCGGCGGCTAAAGTCTCTCTTTGTGACCTCCGTGGATAAAAGCAGAGCCAACACTGGCTTTACACACACACACACACACACACACACACACACACACACACCGTCTCATGCACCTTGACTCTCTCTCACGCTGCACGCACACTTTCACTCTTGAACCTGTGGACCTAAAAACCGGGGTGGCGGGGGACCGAGGGGGTCAGGGAAGGGGAGGGCCGATGGGGAGGGGCTTTTATTGTGATAGTGTTCAGCAAAGTGTGATGAGCAGCAAAGTGATTGTTTGCCAAGCGGGAGAGGGTTCACATGAGGAGGAGCGCTGCAGGGGTCAACAGGTGCTCGGCACTTCTGCTGGGTGTTGTAGTAGTAGTAGCAGTAGTAGTTGTAGTAGCAGCAGAAGTAGTAGTAGAGGAAGTAGTTGTAGTAGCAGCAGAAGTAGTAGCAACAGCAGCAGTAGTAGTAGTAATAGTAGTTGTAGTAGTAGTTGTAGTAGCAGCAGAAGTAGTAGTAGCAGCAGCAGCAGCAGCAGCAGCAGTAGTAGTAGTAGTACCACTTTTTGGATAAAAGTTATTGTAGATTGTCATCAATCATTTGCCAACATGGGCTCATCTTGCATGCACCTGTGCACAAATGAGGACCTCAGCATCAGATGCACGACCTCAGCATCGGGTGACTGACTCTCCTCGTTTGACTCGGTGTGCCCGCAGCTCACGCCCTGCCCATGTTCCGAGAGGCCCGCAGCGCAGCACCAGGAAGCAGCTGGAGAAAGACCGTCTGGACCCAAAGAGATCCCACAAACCCGGAGACCGCCGTAACCGGGACCAGGTGAAGTGCCTGTTCTTTAATCCCTCCACCGCCGCCAGGGTCTCCCTGTTGCTTTTTATAGGTGCAGAACCCTGAGTCACGTGCTTGTAACCTTGGTTCTCAGGGTGCCGTGTGCAGGAAAGTGAAACAAATGCAACTTAAGGCGGCAGTAAAAACAACAAGATGGAATAAAACCAACCTGAAACAGTTTGAGGTCAAATTCCCAGGGGTGGAGGCGCACAGCATTCACCTTAAACATAAGCGTGTTAACACAATGTCAGATAAACACCAGCTGCGTTTCCATTACCCTAGAATTGGCAAAACCTAAATGTTGCAATAAAAACATGGAAACACCTAAACTTGAAAAACCTCTCAACATCTGGCGAAAATGTTTTTACTCTCTCTTGAGGTTGCATCTCGCATCACTGTGAGCGTGACGTTACGGGTCACGTGACCAGTTCGCTTCAGTGAAAATTTCAAGTATGTTTGGATGGAGGAAGAAACATGTACCTCACACCATTCAACGAAACACCTGCAAATCGCAATTGTGCGCCGATCGAAATTTTTCAAAATATCGCTTTTATTTTGCGAAAAACTGTAATGGAACAGCAGCTACTGTTTTAGACAAATGTCAGCTCAGCAGTGTTTGTGTCGGTGTTCTGAGCCGTCCAGCTGAGATCGAATTCCTATGCGCATTTATCAAACACGCTCTCTTATTTGGTCCATCTCATAATTTTAATTTTTTTCACCTTCCATTGCAACACACTTACCTATGGGTAATGACCTTCAAAGCAGTCTGCCTTCCGCTCCGGTACAGGTACAGACTGATTCCTGTTCTCTACCGTTACCATGTTTGTTTGGTTTTTCTGTCAACTCATAATCCCTCCAAATTGTTTGCTGCAGCGAATTTACAATGGGTGAGGTGTTTGCAAAACACTGAGACCAAAAGAAGGCGGATCTCTGAAAGTCCACAAAACAACAAGTGGGCCTAGTTTACAACAGCAACCTGTTCAGTGGCCTTATCAGATGCTCATTCCTCTTGCCCTCCTCCTCTTCCTCTTCTTCATCTTACTCCTCTTGCGCCTCTCCCCCCTTCTCCTCTTACTCTTCTTCTTTCACTTACACCTCCTCTCCCCCCCTCCTACTCCTTTTCTTCCTCCTCCTCCTCATCAAATATGAAGAACGAGTGTGTCATGGTCTTTTTAGCATCAGAGAAAATCATCTCGCTCCTTCGTCTCTTGACACCGGCGGTGGCGATGGTGGTTGCGTGGCCGCCACATTAGCTGATGGAGTTTGTTGTGGACGAGGGCGCCGTCGCCCATGCGGCGGCCACACGCCGGCCACGCCGGCCCGATCACGCTGCATACGGCTGCCTCTCCCGCCCCGGCCGGCGTGATCGCACCAACGCACGGACACACGCACACACACACACACAAACAAACAAAGCGGTCGCCACTCGGCCTGTCATCCCGTCATATCAGCTGCACACGAGGTCGCCACCCCCTTGCTGCGTGGTCGTCGGAGAGCCGAGCTGCCGTAAGCGGCCGCCGCTGACCGCTTCATCATGTGATGTCATCGCCACGGCAACAAGGTGTGATGATGTCCCGACGCTGGAAAAAGTGGAGGGGGCAGGAAGCCGGTGATGGCCCATTGAGAAAAGCGAGGGGAATCTGTTAACAGTAACCTTTTTGCTTAATGTAGCGTGCAGGGGGGAGAATTAACGGCCAGCGGCGGCAGCGGCGGCTCCTGAATGGAAAATCACTTTATCTCGCTCGCGGCTAAAGTGTCTCTTTGTGACCTCCGTGGATAAGAGCAGAGCCAACACTGGCTTTTACACACACACACACACACACACACACACACACACACACACCGTCTCATGCACCTTGACTCTCTCGCGCTGCACGCACACTTTCACTCTTGAACCTGTGGACCTAAAACCGGGGTGGCGGGGGGACCGAGGGGGTCGGGGAAGGGGGAGGGCCGATGGGAGGGGGCTTTTATTGTGATAGTGTTCAGCAAAGTGTGATGAGCAGCAAAGTGATTGTTTGCCAAGCGGGAGAGGGTTCACATGAGGAGGAGCGCTGCAGGGGTCAACAGGTGCTCGGCACTTCTGCTGGGTGTTGTAGTAGTAGTAGCAGTAGTAGTTGTAGTAGCAGCAGAAGTAGTAGCAACAGCAGCAGTAGTAGTAGTAATAGTAGTTGTAGTAGTAGTTGTAGTAGCAGCAGAAGTAGTAGTAGCAGCAGCAGCAGCAGCAGCAGCAGCAGTAGTAGTAGTACCACTTTTTGGATAAAAGTTATTGTAGATTGTCATCAATCATTTTGCCAACATGTGGGCTCATCTTGTGCACCTGTGCACAAATGAGGACCTCAGCATCAGATGCACGACCTCAGCATCGTGACTGACTCTCCTCGTTTGACTCGGTGTGCCCGCAGCTCACGCCCTGCCCATGTTCCGAGAGGCCCGGCAGCGCAGCACCAGGAAGCAGCTGGAGAAAGACCGTCTGGACCCCAAGAGATCCCACAAACCCGAGCCGCCGGTGTCGGGACCAGGTAGAGTGCCTGTTCCTTTAATCCCTCCACCGCCGCCAGGGTCTCCCTGTTGCTTTTTATAGGTGCAGAACCCTGAGTCACGTGATTGTAACCTTGGTTCTCAGGGTGCCGTGTGCAGGAAAGTGAAACAAATGCAACTTAAGGCGGCAGTAAAAACAACAAGATGGAATAAAACCAACCTGAAACAGTTTGAGGTCAAATTCCCAGGGGTGGAGACGCACAGCATTCACCTTAAACATAAACGTGTTAACACAATGTCAGATAAACACCAGCTGCGTTTCCATTACCCCTAGAATTGGCAAAACCTAAATGTTGCAATAAAAAACATGGAAACACCTAAACTTCGAAAAACCTCTCAAATACGGCGAAAATGTTTTTACTCTCTCTTGAGGTTGCATCTACGCATCACCAGACGTGACGTACGGGGTCACGTGACCAGTTCGCTCGAAGTGAAAATTTCAAGTATGTTTGGATGGAGGAAGAGGCTTATGTGCTTCACACCATTCAACGGAAACACCTGCAAATCGCAATTGTACTTCGTCGAAATGTTTCAAAATATCGCTTTTATTTTGCGAAAAACTGTAATGGAACAGCAGCTACTGTTTTAGACAAATGTCCAGCTCAGCAGTGTTTGTGTCGGTGTTCTGAGAGCCGTCCAGCTGAGATCGGAATTCCACCAACCATGCTGGTGCCTCAAACAACTCTCTCTTATTTGGTCCATCATAATTTTTAATTTTTTTCACCTTTGATTCGTGCAACACCGCCCACCTATGCAGTGAAACGGCCTTCAAAGCAGTCTGCCTTCTGCTCCATTTTGAGGTGCCAGACCCCAGTTCCTGTTCCTCTCTGCTCCAGCTGGCTCGTTACCATGTTTTGTTTTGGTTTTTTTCTACCACTTAAACTCACTTAATCCCTCCAAATTGTGTACTTGCAGCGAATTTAATGGGTCGGGAGATGTTACAAAACATAAAGAAGACCCAAAAAAGAAAGACGGATCTCTAGAAAGTCCCACAAAACAACAAATTAGGCCTAATTTACAACAGCAACCTGTTCAGTCGTGGCCTCCAGATGCTCATTAGCGCTGGGAGGCGTCCAATCTATTATCGTCATTGGGTTAACTTGTCATTTATTATGCAACATCGTTGAGTCTTTTGTGCTTTCACGCAGCGAGAGGCTTTTATTTGCGTGAGAGTTTTTCTTTTTCTTTTTGCGTCACTCCTCCAGTAGCATTCAGAGATTAGCCTGAAGCACGACTACCGGTCAGAGGACGAGTCGCTCCCTCCCTCTCTCGCTCTCTCTCTCTCTCTCTCTCTGGCAGCCTTTCTTGAAAAACAACAGGACGACTATCACCTCAGACCGCAGGTATATCAATATCTAGCGTAGATACCATGACAACAGTCATAACAATAGAGAAACAGGCCAAACTGCAAAACCACTGATCTGGGCTCAGAGACAACAGAATCTGACAGAGGAGCAGATAGCAGAAGTAACGATCCAAAAAAAAGAAAAAAAAGACTTCTGGTTTCGTTGAAATAAAACAGTGTTGGCAGGCGTCTCATATGCAAGACATCAGAGTCACATTTTAAAATTGGACGACTGCAGAGTTGAAATGAAATTAAGTCGTCCTTGACGGGATTTATCGAAACACTTAAATAACATGAACAGTTTTGGATTTGGGATTTTTATTTGATTTCGTAGTCTCTTGAGTTTTTATTTTTACAAGTTTTATTTATTTATTTATTTATTTTCAATTCGGTAAAACTAAAGTCTAGCAGCACGCCAGTGTTTTTTTTTTTGGATGACGGCCCGCTTTTGGATTGTTTATCCCTGGTGTCGACTGACTTTTGCGTAAGTGCAAGCTGACGTTTGGTGGTTGCTTTGGCTCGGTGCTTCCAAGCAGCAGCAGCAGCAGCAGCAGCAGCAGCAGCAGCAGCAGCACAGGGGGAAGAAAAGAGGTGCCTCTCAAGAGTAAAAACACTCTGGCTGCTGGCAGACAGCAGCAGAATCTACCTTTGTCTTTTAAGACCAACATAATACTTCTGCCTGAGAGCGTTTAAAGCCCCAAAAAGCTCTGTCACGTCACGTCGACTCAAACATCGGAACAAAAATAGTTTGTCTTCGGCTAGACGGAGCTGGAAAGTCTCTCCAAAGATCAAAGATTATTCGCAGGATTTGAGGCCGCCGTGGCTCGTGACAGGATATTTGGACTCGGCCTTTCGCGAAGTCGCAGCTTTTTGTCAAAGACGGAATTTGCAGTCACATCTTTGTAAATAAAGCACCAAGCATGAAGCCGCGAATGCTAGAAGGAGGCAGCAACAGTCCTCGCTCAGCAGGCAACACGTAAGTACTCTATGCTTTGCTGTAGCTTCGTGGTATTGCATTTCGCTGCATTTTGCTCCCTTGTTGTTGTTCTCCATGTAGTTATCACCAGGTTTGGACGCGCCACAGTTGTGCATACACAGAGTTTTGCGAAGTCGACTTCACGTGTATATACACCACCAGTCAAATGTTTGGACACACCCTGTGAATTTAATGTCTTTTCTTTCATTCTCATGACTATTGACATTGCAGTTTCTCACTGAAGGCGTCAAACTATGTATGAATACACACGGAATTATGTAGTAAACAAAAGTGTAAAATAACTTGACTGGTAGTGTGTATATATATTTTTATCCTCACATGTACGGCGAGAATGTTTAGAGAATTATTCTAACCGGACTGACGTTGGACTCCAGTTGTTGTTGTTGTTGTTGCTGTTGCGCCTTGGCCCTCACCTGCATCTCGCCCGCAGGTCGCGGAGGACGAGTGGCGGCCCACGGCGGCACCCTGTCGTCCTTCATCGTCAAGAACATCGCCCTGGACAAGACGGACGACAGCAACCCGCGCGAGGCCATCCTGCGCCACGCCAAGGCGGCCTCCGAGGACCCGTACTGGGTGGCCCCGGCCTACAAGACGTGAGCAGAGACTCCGCCCCCTTTTGTCTGCCTGTCGCAAGACGTGAATAATTGACGCGCTGCCCGGCTGAACGGCCCGGCTTTGATGTTTTTTGCGCTCATTAGCGGGCGGCGTAAGACGAGCGCCATAGTGTGCAGGCGCTTGGGTTTCCGCCGTCTGGTGTCACCTGTGAATATTTAAAGGGATATATCACCTAATTACCACTCACCACTTTGTGGATGCGAGCTCCGGTGACATTTTCTAATCAGTGTAACCTTTCTGGGGTTTCACGGACGGAGAGAATAACACCCTTGTGGTGGGGGATGGTTGAAAGAGACACCAACCATTAGCAGAAAAAAAACAGTGTTTGTGTGGTGTCGGTTAGTGGCTGCACACCTAACCGACACCTGACCGAGTTTGACTCATAATGGCTATTTAAGCTCTAGTTTTAGTCCGAAAAGAGCCAGTGTAGAGTAAAGATGGAGTGTGTTCATCGTCATCAGACACAGCTGCTTCCTGAGGAGAGACAGTAAGCTGCTTGATTAAAGTTATTCTAAGGTCAGTACATCTTAAGAAACAAAGGTAGGTGACCTTACAACATCAATAGACCTTAGATCTTTCTGTCTGTGAAACCTCAGATTGGTTACCTGCATATCAGCTTTTGGGTAAAGTGTCTCTTTAAGGGGTTGCACACTTTGGGGGATCACGACAGCCACAGGCAGCTTTGGATTTAGTATCAGCCTGGATGAAATCTCTCAGCCAGATCAGCATGGATGATTTCAGATATGATGAATTGCCATCATGTGGCGCTGCGGTCATCCACCCACAGAGTAACGTTGAATTTCTCTCCGCCGCTGCGGCCGAAGCTTCCTGCAGCTTTCTCGGCTCGCCTCGTTGACATAAAACAACACGTCTGAGGCGCCAAAACGCAGTGTGTTCCTTCGTCGCAAATTAAAGTTGTTAAGTCATTGCGCTTTTCTTCTTTTTTTTCCGCCAGGACACAGCCGGTGCCCATGTTTGCAGAGGACTCAGAGGAGGATGAGGAGGCCGAGAAGGAACCCGAGTGGAAGAAACGCAAAATTTGATGTTCTTCTGCTGTTTTATGGACCAATCGCTGACAGAGTGGACCTGCGGCCAACTAAGCACAAATTTTCTGGATCAGTCCCAGAACACCCATTGGCTGCGGGAGCACTGCAGTGTCAGTGAAACCTGTCAGTTGTACAGACCTGCTGGTGTTTCTGTGTCTTCCTGCATGTCATGTGTGCAGATTGAGACATTTTCACTTGCTGGGGACAATATAATGTCATTTTGGTTTATATTTCTTTTTTAAAAAAAAACTGCCGTTAGTGTCTGTCTGGATTATTTCTTACATTTTATTTTTTTTCTTTCTAGTGTCTCCCACTTGTCCACAGTCAGCTGATGCCTCATAAATTGCCTCCAGATTTAGTTTTTTTCTGCTTGGGCTCACCAGCTATGAAGAGCTGAGTTTATGAGGACAAAAAAAAGTTTAAGTAAGTTTAAGAAAAAATTCTGCCATTGTGTTTTTTTATGTTTTACAACAGAAAACTTACTCAATAGAAAAGTTTTTTTTTCTTCAAGTCTTACAGTTTCTCTGGATGTGATTAAACTCTCTTGAAATTTCGATTTTCACTCCTCGCTGATGCAGCTTGACGTGACGGATTTGTTGGCAGCAGCTGATCAAAGACGTTCCGTTCTTTACGAGGCGCTTACTCAGACGTGCAGATATACGGTGCGCTCGGCCCTCGCCAATGCTGCGGAACGCACGCTCTCTTTCAAAACAAAGAGTGCGTGCCCCATATTGAAGATCATGATGAACCTGAGGTTTCCCCTCTCTCGCCCTTAAACAGCTTATTTTTCATGATGCGTGGTCAACACACACTGTTTTAATGCCCCTGATGTCTTGTTTGGCTGTGTCACTACCATCAATCAGCTTTGTGTACAAGTTGATGCTGTACAAATAATGTTGCCCTTGCTTTGGAAATTAAATCATTACGTTTCAAACTGGATGCCAATTTGAAATTCCTCACGTACCAAAGCTGTAGGCAGACAGTTGAGTGTGTTGAAAACCATCCTGGTGCCATAAACCAGCACAAAGACACCCCAGGATGAGAAATATGGTTTGGTTTGAACAACCAGCGACTGTTTTTTTTTGTTTGGTTGGTTGGTTGGTTTTGTTTAGTTTTTTTCTATGAGAGATCAAAAGGGAGAGTTGATATGAAATTTGTTTCTTGAGAGGAAAAGATTGATGATTGAATGAGTAAGGGCATTTCACAACTGAAGAACCACTGTGTGGAGGCGGAACTAAAACAATACCATGTGGGAACATAGATTTCAGGGAATGGGTCTTTTTGACAGTTGGTTCCACCAAAAACAACCACAGGAATATAAAAGTAGATCAACTTGGAAGAAAGATTGTCCGGGTCCTAAATCTTTCTCTCGTTTCTATCATCCAAATTTCCAAACCAAACTTTTTTTTTTAAACTTACTTTCTTCTCCTCACCTTTAAAGAGGTATAAATTGCAACAGTGTCCTTCGTGTTTCCACATGCGAAACGAAAGATGTGTAGCTTAATTGCAGCAGGGCGGGTTCTTTTTTCCCCTTTGGTCCCTGCATTAATTAAACCTCTTGGATGTG
Organism: Thamnaconus septentrionalis; assembly: GCA_009823395.1. Taxonomy (NCBI): domain Eukaryota; kingdom Metazoa; phylum Chordata; class Actinopteri; order Tetraodontiformes; family Monacanthidae; genus Thamnaconus; species Thamnaconus septentrionalis. Next base: position 6,145,743 of record CM020518.1, read on the forward strand.
TTTTGCTCCAGTGTTTAAAGTATCTGTCTGGCTCTTAAGCCACTAATGGCCATGGTTGGCAGCAAAGGTTTTTCTCGATCGGTCAAACTAACGGGCACCAATTACGTCTTCACCTGAAAGCGATTTCGACCACTTTCAAAGACATTGTTTTTGAAAATGTACATTTTTAGCCAGGGCAACATATTTGTGGCAACATCAAAGTAAATTAACCTGGTACCTGAAAAGACTTGCTTCTTTATAATAATGCACCTCAGCCTTATGTTACACACGCCTTGGCCTCAGGCTAATCACTCGCTGTTGTCATCTACATTTACACAGTTTTTCTGTAATGGAAATATTTCTCTGCACTTTGATTTCAAGCGCGACGGCATTCGACAGTTTGGTTTACTGCTCGATGCCAAACGAGGATTGGGAACGTCAAACTATCCCCGCAACCGTCCATCCAATCTGAATCCTTGCCCTTGATTGTCTAAACACGTCCGTGCCATCCTGACGGGGTGGAACACACAGAGACATTTTTTGATAGAAACAAGTTTAATTCTGTAAAAAGTTATAAAATGAATATTGTACAAAAATAAAGTTTGCTGAGCGCTTTGGTTCTGTAACACGAAAACAAAATGAGACGACATGACAGGTATTTTTTTCTTCTTCTTTCACAGAGGAGTCATTATGACAAGGAGAGTAAAAAAACAAAAACAAAACAACAAAATCCAAACCTTTCTGCAGGTGTTCCACACGGAGGCGTCCTTTGCATCCATACCTTTTGCTTTGCGTTAGTCGCGTCAGGAGCTGTGGAGCGGATTGAGCGTCAAGTGGAGGGGATGGAAGGGCGTGGTCACAGTCGACATACATTAACCTATGGTATCGAAGAGTAGCCCCGGAGGCACTCGGGGTGGGTGGAAGGGGGTGTTTCTGGGAAATCTCCTAACTGAACATTCTCATCTGGAAAGGCTTACACGCAAATCAGTTGTTGTTAAAGGGGGGAGATGATCCAATTGATGAGGTATGCTGTGATAAAAGCTAGAGGTTGTGTTTTTTTCCTCCGCCTCCTTCTCCTCCACTTCCCCCTCTTTTGTTTAGTGTTTGGCCTAAATTCAGCTTGATGCTGTGGATTTGTTCTGTGTGCAGGCGGATTACACAGTAAAGCTGGCTCGCCGGCTCGCTGCTGGGTGGGCACAGATACCTTGGTCCCTAATCCGTGCTAACGTCAAGACCTTCCCGACGGCTCCCTTTGTTCCGCTCAAAGAGAACCTCCTCGCGGGGTCTCAGCGGGCCCTTCGTCTTTTTCATGGATGCATATTACTTGCGCTGCTCAGAAATAAACACGGCCAAGCGAGTTCTTGCATGTGTAAAGAAAGAAAAAACAAAAAACAAAACCCAAAAGACGCAGAGCTTCCCCACCGTAATTCCCAAAACAGGCTCTTTTGTCCCCAAGTCTAATCTTGAAATATGTCGATGACAGTCGCTGGATGCATCTTCAATTACCTTCGCCGAAATGCCGATGTTAGCTGGGATTTTTGGTTAAGACTCATGTGAGGGGGATCATTTTCTAATCCCCCTTTCAGTGACTTAAGACCTGTCCATCAAATCGGAGACAGACATAGGCATTCCCGGAACTTTGGGATGTGTACTGCTACTCAAAAGTCATACATTTTGGAGAGGCGGGCATTGTGGACACTTCCCCTTCAGAGGATGGTTGTCTGAAGGCAACCAGTCCCGCTGAGCCGCTCCCTTTTTTAATAAGAGATGTGTTTATGTATTTGGACCTTGAGGGTTTAAGTCAATCAGACTTAAACCAGCATTGAAAACAGTGACAACAAATCTGTTTTCGAATCAATCATTCTGCAATTGCTCTTGTCACAGTATGGTGACATTGGGGGTGAAAAGTATAGGTCTGATCCTATGTCTCGGGTTTTTTTTTTTGTCCCTGCCCCTTGGCACTGAGTCACAAGGGCCAGTGTTTAAAATCCCCCCACCCACCTATGAAATGGGACACCCCTTTACGGACAGTTTACACCTTTACTCTTGAAAATGTGCTCTGTTCTCCTTCAGCTGCAAGGTAGATTTTCAAAGATTACTCCCTTTCCTAAATCATTGCGTAGAATTGCAGCATTAAAAATGCTCATAAAGAAATGAAACCCCAAAAATTGTGGGACTCTCATGCACACGTCAGTCACGTAAATGAACAGTTAATGCCGGCTAATGTTAACCTAAAGTTTGGACTTTGTCAAGAAAGATGCCCATAATTCCATTGGAACAATGTTGAACTCCACCTGTGGTTGTAGCAAGTCATTATGGAACAGAAAAATATATGCATTTGGTCGCCGTAGATTCAGAAGGCATTCTGGCAAATGACCCTTCGCCCTGTGTTTGAAGCGTGCCGCCAGACTATTCAGCCCCAACGCACCACTCTACGCTTTTATACACACAAAAAATCGGAACCTCCCTGCGCCTAAATGTGAACGTGAAAATGTTGGGGCGGGCCTAAAGTGGGCGGAGTAAAAGTGTGAGATGGGATTGAGGCACTATGTCCCACCAAATGCTCTCCGTTGGTCCCCCTCCTCTGTGTCTCTCCACATTCCTACGACCGTCGCTAGCTATGATGTGGTGACGTGAAAGTCTGGAATCTCTGAGGAGCAAAAGAGTATCGCGAGAATTGGGTGGGTTTAAAGCATTTCTCGACAACCCCACCCGCCCCTCCTGTTTTACACTTTGCTTGACTGAAAAATGCTCCACTTTGGCACCGTCCGTCGCAAAAAGCTTCTTTTTTTAAATAAATAAGGAAAAAAAAAGACAATTTCTTTTGAAAAATGGATTGAAATAAATAACAATAAGTTAAATCCATCTTAATAAATATATCTCTTACACACACGTATGTATCTATATATATATGTATATTGGATTTCATGTGGATAATCCGTGAGCCAAAAGGTTTTCGCTGAGCTCCGGTGTGGCGCTCGGCTTTGAAAATGAAATCACCATCCAGACTGTCGCTTTCTCGGAAGCAAACTTGTGTTTCACGGAAAGTTTTCCAAGAAAGAAAGAAACAAGTCACCTCAAAATTTCCTCCGTTCTGCGTCATTTCCCAAAAACTGGAGGTGTAACAGTAAATGATCTTTAAATAAATCTTTTTTCCCCTCCAAATCAGGAGACGCCTCAAACTTTGCATCATGCTCGTCCAATACTGCTTGCGGGCCGAGTGAGTGTTCCTTCTGCGCGTCTCAGCTTCTCTCAGGCCTCCTCAACGTTACCGCTGTCACACAGGAGGCTCCTCCTTCGTTCACCGTCTTGAAAATTAGACCATAAATTCCACATTTGACCTTAACATTTGTAAAAACTCGCCTTTTCCCTTTTTAGTCCCAAAAAAAAAATGCTCCAGAATCTGATCCGAGGTCCAAGATCCTCGTTGAGGCGTCGTCGCCGTCAGACGCAACCGCACTTCCTGGCTGAGTGCTTCTTCAGCGTGTGGTACACCACGTTGTCGTCCAGAAAGGACAGGTCATCATCGAAGGCGATGGGCCTGCAGCAAGTGCGGGAGGGCGTGTCCTTGTTCAGCTTCCTGTTGTGCGTGAGGTTGTTCAGGATCTTGTCGTAGTTTGTCTCGGCCTCTGCGCATGGCCCGCTGCAGTAGCGGAAGATCAGCTCCTCCTTGGTCTGGTAGCCCAGTCCCAGGTCTGTCACGTTGAGGTGGACCTCCTTCAGCAGGCAGCCTCGCGTCTGCACCGCCAGCCGCTCCCGTGTCTTCTCGCCCCGCCCTCCTTTGCCTCCTCGGCCTCCCGCCCGCCCTTTGCTGCGTCTCCGCTCGCTGCTGCCGCCGTGTCCCTTCCCCGCCCCCGTGTTTGCCGCCGCTCTCCTCTGGGCCCTGGTGCTCCCCCGGGGCTCCGACGATCTCCTCAGCCTGCCAATGGTGGCCTCAATAAAATCCATCACGTCGTCAAACTGCTCCGGATAGGGACCCGTGGCGTCGTCTGGCAGACACACAGAGGAGAGAGTCGGTTAAGGTGTGTCGTGAGATCGTAAATAAGGACACAAACCAATCAACAACATGGAAATCTGTTGTTTAGTGCTAATAGTGAATAAGAAAAGAACAGATGAATCACTGGTTGGTGAAAAGTGACTGTCACTGTATTGATGCTGAACTGAACTGATGAACACATTAACTGTTATTCACTGAAATGATGCAGCTGGTTGCTATTTAGCTTTAGCGTAGCACAAAGATGAGACCATCTGCCACAAGAAATCTTTATACTCTTTGGAAGTCCTATGTATGAAACAGCCTTATAGCTGTAACCTTTTTTTGTTTGTTTTTAGTATTGAGGTATGTGAGCTCTTTTTTTGAAGTTGTAAAAGTGAAGTTCCTGAGATAAAGACTCAGAAGGTTGACCTGAGTTGTTGTTAAAAAAAAAAAAGAATGATATACGTTGCCGACTCCTCATGCGGTAGATGTTCAGCCAGGACATCCACAGTCCAAAATGTCCAGGGGGGAGAGAGAGAGATATAGAGAAAGAGAGAAAGAAAGAAGGAACTCATGTGCTGACACAGACAATGTCCATAAATACGGCTGAAATGTGCGGAGCAGGGTGCGTGTGGACTTATTGATTGGTCTCAGGTGGAGGAATGCGGCGAGCAGTCCAGAGCTGTTCGTATGGACGTGCAGGTGCCCTGCCGCCGTGTCGGTTCCAACACGGCGGCTGGGGGATGAGTCAGAGGCTGAAGATCAGAGGGCGTCAACGGTTCGAGGAGAGAGCAAAAGCATTGCGGGAGCGCTGCACTTGTTGCTGATAACGCCGCTGCGTTCGCTGCCTCAAGCCACGAGTCTCCCTCTGCGTGTGTGTGACCTGGTTTGTCTTTGCATGCCTCTGCCGGCTTATTACACCATAAGAGATTTCGCTGTTGCATCGCAGGGTCGACGAGGCCTCAGCGGCCAAAAAAATGAAATGAAATCAGACGCCGCCGTTCGCTCCAAGCGGACGTGCGCGCCAGCTCTCGGGCCATCTGCCGTCGTGCACACGGCCTCCCAGTGTCCCCGGCCCATCCGTCCTGTCTGTCCGTCCTGGGTTACAAGTTGATTTTATTAGCGAGCGAGTCTCTCTCTCCTGCACCAGATGCCTGCAGGCCTCTGAGTGGAGATCGCAGAGACAGATTGTTGTGAGATGAATCAACTTGTCCAGGTCTGATCGCACAACCTGCGCCGGTGTGACTAACGGTGTGTGCGTCGTCCTGTCACTAGTAGTGTATGTGCGTGAAGTGTGTGTGAAGAATCCCGGGCGGGCGGGGGGGGAGTAGAGTAAAGCTTGGCAGGCGGCGCTGTCACCCATCTCTCCCCTCTTACACCTTCCCCCTGGCAGAGCGCCGGTCACCTGATCCGGCCTCCGACTGGCACAGCTGATTGGGTTTCCCGCCGGCGTATCAGGTGGGCCAAGGTGAATTTGTTTGGACACACCTCCTCTTTTGATTTCGCATGACTTCTACTGCGCGTTTGGTTTACAGGATGCGCAGTAGCGCCCCGTACGGTCCTGCGAGCGGCGCCGACGGTCACAAAGCGTTTCTGCTTTGCGTTGCTCGCTCTCAGCAGGGAGCTCGCTGCCTCGGTCAGGTTTTGCAACGTCGCTTTTGTGTCGTCTGTGTCAAAAGTGTATCAGTGTTTTCATGGCAGTTTGAAAAATGTTGTTTTATGCAGATGATGTGGTGCAAAAAGCTTTGGAAGCTGCTGCACATGGCGAGAACGTTGTAAGGAAATGAGACAGGGGTGAAAAAACGAGGCAGGGCTAATAAGCACTTTACCACACTGGACTTTTTCATAGTTCAATGTTCAAATATGGTCTTGTGCACCTGTTCCACAGAGGCATCATCATCACTCTGGAGCATTAAGCACTAAGTTTTATGCCCAAAATCCAGAGAGAAATAATCTAAAAACGTTTAGTCCTGGTTTTTATTACTTCTTGTCCATTTACACCCATACATACTTTATATGGTGGCTGCTGTCATTTTTAATCCTTACAGGAAAACCCGATCATAAAAGAGAGAACGACCTCCCCCTTCCCTGGTCCGCTGCTGTCATTTCCATTATTAGCGCTCAGTTAATTGTCCTGCGTTTACAGAGCCGGGCCGGTGATGTCACCGCCGACCGTATGGAGGATGAAGCTCCCAATGTTCCATTCCTTATCTAGTTCTCGGCCGTGCCCGCCTCCTGGCGTGAGGATGATAGAGTGTCACGCGGATCTAAACAATTACAAATTCCTGCCCACCGTCGCCGTCGGCCCCCGCAGCATAAACACAGGACTCTCGTCGGACTCCTCAAACTTTCCGGGCCCGCGGCTTCCGCGGCGCAGCAGCCGCTCCTCTGGAAATTCCTGCGAGGGCTGCTTGGCCCTGAACTGTCGGGAGGCCACGGATGCGGCGGTCTGACTTCTAGCAGACGGGTAAAGGTCAGGAGGGGGCAGTGAGGGGAGGTGGGTATGGGGGGTCCCTCAACTCACGGAGAGGCAGAAAGGGGAAGCGTGACCCCGGTGGTCCCTGTCTTATCCCCGCTGCCGGGGCTTGTTTTGACATGTGAGTGATGTAACCAGCGTGGCAATAAAAAAAGATCTTTGTCTCCGATAAGGAGTCTGTTTTAAGAACTCTTATCAGCGCAGGATTCCACTCGACCACATATCACCTTTCATCCAGGTGTAATTAGCCGGCGCTGTCAACAGCTCCCCTCAAATCACCCGAGCCAGAAGAGACTCTAAACTCTGATGTGATTTTTTTTTTTTTACAACTGGCGACAAATCAGCGTCTGCTCTTACATGCGTCCTCCATGGAGACCTCCTGCAGGCCGCGCTGGTCGTCGTCGCCCAGCTGGAAGTTCGACTCTTGGTCCTCCGCTGACAGGAACGTCGTATCACTGTAGCCGCCCGGGTAGTAGGTCCTCTTGGCAGGGCGAGCGCTTTGGTAGAGGGGCCGTGCAGCAGCGACAGAGCTCAGGAGCAACAAACACGTGGCCAGAACATCCCATAACTTCATCTTAGACTCAGTTTCTGTGAAGAAAGCTGCAGCGGGGAGGAGAGAAGAGAGGGCTGTGTGGTTGTTGCACAGAAACATACAAATAATAGAAAGTTTTGTTGTTGTTGTAGTTTTCCCTCTGAAGGGGCTGCTGGAGATGTGGGCCAACACCTGTTCCGATTCACTTCGGCCACTGTGTGTAAAACGGCGTGTCTCACTACGCGTTAATAACTGTGTCATGGTGTCAGCAGGCTGGTGGCTTTTCATTGTGTCACACAATCCCCCCCTCAAGTTCTAAACGAAAGCAACGCAAATGAAAAGGTCGCAGTTTCGTCGCTAAATTGTCGAGAAAAATCACATAAGAGGTCGCTGGTGGTGCTGGTGGTGCTGGTGGGGGGAACGTGCGTAAAAGTGTCATTTCTAATACTCCAAACACCCTGGACGAGCTGTTTGTTTCCAGCACACCGCGGCTGTAAGTGTTGCTGATGCTCGTGGCGCTCGGAGGGCGTCTCTCGCGTACAGGGGGGAAAAAAAGAGAAAGGACAGAAAAAACACCAAATGCGGAGGTTGTAAGCGTGCGCCAGGCGCGCGCTGGCGACCGTCGGCTAAATACTGGTGTGAGTCGGCCAGATGGCGATCCTTGCGGAGCTTACGTGACTCCGGTCTGTCTCCCCGGCGTGTTGAGTCTACAGCCAAGCCAAACAGCGCCGTGTGGGTAAATACTGGGCTTTTTGACGCGCACGCTGCGGTCCAAACAAGTTGGACTTTCCTTCGAGCGGCGCGTTCGTTCGCCTGCATGACTGCCTGACTGCCTGCCTGCCTTTCAAACACAATTCACTCGACTCTCGAAGGCACCGGTGGGACGTTTCCAAGCGATGCCTCCCTTCCCCCGTTTGTGACTCACCTTAAATACGGCCCATGCAGACCTGGAACTCGCTCGGCTCGTCTGCGTGTAAATCCAAACACAAGACGCGCGACTCATTTAGTATCCGGGAGCTGCGCGAACTGGCGCAAAATTCCAAACTCCCCCCCGCAGTCTCCCGTCCTCGAGTAGAAGGAAGAGGGCGAGCTCGAGGCGCCCGCGGACCAGGTGTGTGTGCGCGTGGGTCTCTCTGTCTCTCTCTCTCTGTCCGGCGCAACCAGCCTCCGAACCGCGCACCGACTCCTTCTGGCACGAGCACGGTCCAAAGGTAGAGGCGTCGAGGAGCGCGCGCCGAGTGCCGCTGCGCCCTCGGGTTGGAGAGGGGATTGGTGGGGGTGGGTGGGTGTCTCTTGGGGCGGTGGGATACGGTTGCTTGCAGACGCTGATTAATTGGATGCTACGTTTCCACGCTGGAAATCCGAGAAAGTTCCACCATCTCAAAAGTGAGCGGAGTCCGATGAAGACATCAGGAGGCTGGTGGGTCGAGGTAGCCGCGGCCGGGAGCGCTGGGAAGAGGTGCCAAGAATCCGCCTCCCGCAGAAGTTAAGAAAAAGAAAAAGGACGAAAAAAATCTTATATCCCACAAAGCTGCCTTCAGATATTTCAAAGCCGCCGGCACCGAACGGGATCTCGTCGCGGTAAACAAGTCAGACGGCGGTCTGAGTTCTCCATGTTCCTTCCCGCACGCGTCGTCCTCGCACACTGGGGTCTCGGCTGACTCTCGAGCGGGACGGACGTCTGCGCATGATACACCGCGCCGTGCGCGCAGGACCGTTTGGAGAGATTTATAGTTGAGTGGCGCTCTGACGCGCTGCCTCGTCGGTGTCCGCCCCCCCTTTTGTGCCCCCCTCCCCTCCACCACCAGCCCCCCCCCCCTCTCACTGTGCGCAGCAGAGCTCCAAACATCTCCGCAAAGCAAAGCCCCGGCAGCCCCCCGGTCGGAAGGGAGCGCAGTTTTCAGATGTCTTGGGGATTATGTCACACATCCCGGTGTCCTCGGATTAGATTTCAGTATGCGGGAATGCGATTGGGAGATGATCTGCTGCGATGCCTGCTCCAAACCTGATCTCCGGCGCTCTCACTGACGGTGTCCAGTTGCAAAAAAAAAAAGTCCTCCTCCAAAACTGCGTTCAAAAAAATGCAACTCGTGAGTTGACTATTTCTTTTCTCTTTTGACACATGTGCCACTCCAGATATATTTGAGTGCTCGTGGTGGCTGCAGGGAGTAGGTTTCTGCTCTTCAAGGTGAGCCCGAGTCAAGGTCGACCCCACTTTCACCTCGCCGCAGCAGCCAGCCGGGCCGCCTTCTCTTCCTCTTCCTCCTCCGGGACGGCACCACAGCTTTCCCTCCAGCCGAAACTAAACATTTGAGGGCTTAGCGGCTTTTATTTTCACACGTTAAACGTCGATAATGACGGCCCCGCTGAGTGAAAGGCTGCAGAAATCCTCCGACTCTCTGCTCTCTGCCGCTCTCTTTTCACGGCGAGGCATCATCAGGGCTCCCGTGTGTTTGCTCAAGGTCTGAGACTTCCTGTCAATACACGTTTTCCTCCGGAGCGTTCATGCGCGCCAAGCCCATTCGCTAAATAGTATCTGCGTGGTCCGGTGCCAAGTCCTCATTGTATGGATTCCTCCCTGTCTTGTTCTTGCACGGCTCCGCTGCTGTTTTGCAGCCCTACAGCTGCTTGTTTCGCAACTTTTTAGCTGCGTTTATGAGTGACGCCGCTGTTTGACCCCCGCGGGCGACTTCAACTCTGACCTTTCTGATCGGCCCTCTGACACAGTTTCTGTGGTTTTTATTTTTCTCTGTGATTCAGGAGTTACAAACAATTTTGTTGCCAAACTGGGAAGTTCAGCTGTCCTGGGAAAAAAAGCACAGCGTGGTGCCACGAGTTGTTTCCTGCCGCTGCACGCAGCGATAACCCCGGGGGCTCACATCAACTCTGGAAGGTTAATGAATGTCAAGGAATCGACTCTTACATAAACAATCCCGACCACATCCATGTTGCATCAAACTGTCAGAGCTGCCGCCGTGCACTGTAAGACACATTCACCTGAAGTCAGAGTCGGTTGTAGTAGCCCGGGGTTGTTTTGAGTTAATCGACAAAAAACCCATTGAGGTGAAACGCGGATGTGATACGTTTCGGAACACCAGGTGCCAAATCTGGAGCCTTGAGCAAAATAAGTTGCTCGGCTAATTACCTGCCACACGATTTATTTTGGTTTTGGTCTTTTTTTTGACTTATTAGACACCGACAGCTCACCACGGTTGATGAGCACGATGTCATACATCTTGTTACTTACGACACGAGTACAACATTGTTGAACAAGATTTCATTAGCGGGTCAATGTTTCCGTACATGCACGTGATCAACGAATCGGCGAACCTTTAAGACACAAGGTGAAAATAAGAGGTACGGAGGAAAAACAAAGAAGTCTCGCTGCCAAATGCTTCAGTTTGATCTGAGTTGAAGCCACCTTGCAGTTGGATGAAGGACGGAGAGCAGGGCTGAAAACGTTTCTTGATGATGACTGTAAACATAATGTTAACCTTTTTTTTTTTGTTTGACGGTGACGGACGGATGATTTTGTCCAATAACATTCCAGGTTTTCCACAGTTTCATTTAATATCTAAATGTTCTCCACGAGATCTTTCCAACGCGGACGTGTGGAATGAATGCGGTCTGTCCAATTTTCTCATTTTTTTGTCTGTGGACGCTCCCGATTGATGAGCCGTCTGTCAGTCAGAGGAGAGGAGGCACGACAGCAGAACAGAGGCTCTCCTTGTCTCCTGGAGGAGTCCTCGCTGAGCCCTCCTCTGTCTCGCACCCCCGGCCACTTGTGAAGATAATGGCGGCCCGGAATAGAAACATCTGACAGGGTTCCTTCTGTGCGGCGGCGGGGGGCCCGAACACTGGAGCTACTCTGATAAATATTAATTTGTCGGAGGGACGGGATTGAGCTGGTGCGACTCACCGCCGCGTGGGGAGTGAGGAAGACACTCGTCACTCACGCACGAGTGGCTCGAGCCTTCTGATGCTTTTATGTGGCCGACGGCACGAGAAGCTCAGCGTTGGAGTTCAACCATGGGTTCCGGAGAAGAAAAAACACCAACAACGTGGCGATGGACGATGGTGTTGGTCCAGCTGTGCGGTCCTGCTTTTTTCTTTTAGAAAAATGGCCGTAAAAGCTCTCATTATAGAATTAACGAGAGCATAAAATAGTTGTCTAACAATCCAAATCAACTGGTTCAGATTATCGTTGAATAGTTTAAGAAACAAAAAAAGATCAACACGAGAATTTGAAACAAATGCCCCACATGTTTTTACTATCTTGTCTCCTTCCTGCGTGTCTCTTCCGACCACTTTAAATCAGGTTTTCCTGCCTCTTGATTCAATAAGACATTTTGCTGCATGTGACATGCATTAAAATTATGGCATACCACAACTTGTTACGCACGTTCCAGGACTGGGAGAAAGAAAAAAGGAAAAAAAAAAATATATGAGGACACGCTCTTCCAGAATCCCACAGCCATAAATAAATTTGAAAAGCATTGCTGTGGCTTGGACGTGGAGTTTTGAGTTTTGGAAAATACGGAGGGAATTGAAAGGGTGAAATGCACCACTTCTGACTCATTTGGCGCTCGCTGCATTCGTTCAAGTGTGTTGTTCACGGCTGCTGAGCGAGTGCGTGAAGAAGAAGAACAACGGGCCAGGTCGGGATTTACTCAGGACCCTGGAGGACATGCTTCACCTGCCGGCGCCCACTGACGAGCATGCAGCCGGGATTCACCGCTTGATTTTGATGGGGACCAGCTCGCCATCCTACGTGCTGCAGGTAGGTGGCGCTGCCATTGTTGCAGAAGTTTTTATGATTCGTGACTGTTATGATTCATGCCGTCCCAGTTACATCAGATCAGAATCAGAATCAGAAGCACGTTTATTGCCAAATTAGTTTTACACTTACAAGGAATTTCGCGAGGAATCTTCGCATATAAAAAAAAAAGAACAGCTAACTTTACTCACGAACAAAATAACAAATGACAAAATAACAGAAATAATAAAATGTGTGTGCAGGAGAGGTGCGTTAATGAAATTTTTATTGTCCAAGTGGGGGAGGGGGGAGACTCTGTTTATGACAACAGTTGCGAATGGGAAGAAGCTGTTCTTGGGTCGGGAGGTTCTGGTCCTGATGGACCGCAGCCTCCTGCCAGAGGGATAACACACAAACAGTCCATGATCTGGATGGGAGAGGTCGGCTACGGTTTTACCTGCACGGCGGATTTTCCTGATTGATCGTAATGTCAAAAAAGGTAGCAGCTATGCAAAAGAACTCTGGCATGTTGCTGAAGGCGGAAGGAGACCTTAGATCTTAAGGAAATGCCGGTGAAAGGCCCATTAACTTAGTGATTTGAGAAATGCACTTGCTCGCCCCCCTGGACTTCCTCTCCAGATTCGCCTTCTTCCTCTTCTGATGCCCGGTGGTGCTCTAAGTGCTCTGAGGTTTCCCTAGAAATCCTTTTTGCACCGTCCCTGCGCATCTCGCTGACAGTTGAGTGACGCCCAGAAGGATTCATCATCATCATCATCATCGGCGTGGCCGTCTGGACCGCAGCCCATCGCCGGGGTCACGTCTCCAGTGCGCACAATGTGCCGCTTTGATTCGGCACCGACCGGGTCGTGAACCCTCGACCCTCAGACGCCGCGGGATCATCTGGACATAAAGGTGCTCTGAACTGAAGGGACGATCTCACTGGTGCTATAAAGGCTCCTCGTGTCTGCGTCATGGAAAATGGTGCAGCAGCAAAACAGGCCAGGCCGTCATTTCATCCAGTTTCTCTGCTCTGGGTTCGTTGGAAAAGATCTGATCACTTCAGCTGTCTTAGTTTCCTCCTCATTCTGTATCGGATGAGTTTGTGACGTTTTCAGAGGAGGTTCTGGGTAGTTTAAAAAAAAAAAAAAAAACTGCTACAGAGTTCGTCCCTAAAAGTGAAAGCATGAAAGTGAAAGCACATCTGTAAATCTGTAATATTTACCAGCCACCGTGAGAATTATTCAAGCACAAATCAAGTCAGTTAAAGGAATTTTGGCTCAGACCTTCGTAGCCCTGAGACGAAGACAACAACAAGGACAACACAACAACAACAACAACAGCAGCAGCAGTACGAGTTCCAAGAAGGCGCCGGGCAGCTGCGCCTGGTTCCTGTTAATCAAAGTATTTATGAGCCTCATCCCAACGACAACACACGCAATCTCGTACAACGCCAGCCGCGTAAACGCCTCGTCGCAAGTCCGTGCTTGTCTTCCGCTCCGTTTGACTGTTCAGGCAAATTATTCATTGACGTCGCGGCCAGAAGTCTTTCATCACTCAGCTGCGGCATCCAGGGACCCGCGACGTGTTTCACGGTGTCACGGCCGGCTGAGTTCTGATGGCTTCCGATAAAAAAAATTGTGGACCTTGGAAGATGTCAATTTTTCATAAAGTCTGAGAAGCTAAAACACCAAATTCAAGGCGGGAGCCTTCCCCTGCCTTACCTCACTGGTTCTCTAAAAGAATTAGTTCTGAACATTAGCCCTTTGTGATGTCACACATGGTCTTGATTTTTCTCCCAGGTTGTTGACAACAGCCTCCAGCCAAGTGCTGGCTCCGCCCTCCCAGCAGCTAAGATCTGAAAGCGTTTTATTAGCAGGAGGCTGCAAACAGAAGACTAAATATGCTGTTTTCCTGAAGAGTTTTAGATAATTGACCATGAATGACGTTACAATTTAATATCCAGGATGTTAAATATTAAGTTGAATATTTCTCCCCATGTTTACCAAAGTTCCTAATGGTGGTTAAGAGCTAGTTCACCATGTTATGTTATTCCATGTAATTATACTGTAAGCTGGAAGGAATCCAGGACGAAGAATAAAGCCCTGAAAAAAGCGGGCAAAATTGAAATCTTTATAATCACAATGACCCAAAAGCAAACCAACAAACCAAAAAACAGACAAACTCCCTCCTGACTTTGCCTCCTGTGTGACACAGCAGCTCAGATCCGCCGTCACAAGGCAGAGAAGCCGCCGGTCTGCCAGAATGTGATCAGCTGACACCCAGGGGGGCCAATCGGTGGGGGCAGGAAGAGAGAGGCTGCCCCCCCTTGGCCTCCACTGCCCCCCACAACCCTCACCACCACCACAGCCACCACCACCCACCCCTCTCTCCCTGCAGCATCACCCTTGGCACGGAGTGGCGGGACGCAGGCAGGCAGGCAGATTGGCACAGCGCTCATGTGATCCATCAGAGCCTGTTGCGAATCAGATGTGGCACAACACCAAACGGCCGAGTCCTGCTGGCCTCCGCCGCAGCGTTTCCATTCATTTAAGTCGTCCAGCAAAGGTTGTTGTGTCTCTTTTTTTTAATGGGCGCCTCCGCTGTCACTCCCATGCAGGTTTTATCTGTCCGAAAATATGCACTGGCCCTTGTGTGCGCGTGTGCGTGCGTGTGTGTGTGTAAATGAGCTCACTTGGTACTATCAAAGTGCTGGCAGGACTATGACACTGTTATAAATAGCGGCGGCAGGAAGTGAGGAAGGTTAAATCTCTCAGACTCAGATGCTAAATGTGTCGAAGGGGAGCCGTTTAAAGATGCACGCGTCCTTTTATACCCGCCGCGTCGCGTTGCATCGCGCCGCACCGCGCTGCCCTGCGAACTTCGGCCCGCTCTGCTCCGCTCACCTCGGCGCCGCCACGCGGATTCTCTCTCTTTAAGGCTCGGCGCTGCGTGTCGCAACAGCACATGCACGCCGTGTGAGCAGCTTGTTATTGGCCAAGGGTGAATTATCACCTCCCGGGCAAAGACGGGCCCGGTAAGCTCTCTCTCTCACTCTCTCTCTCCCTCTCTCTCACTCTCACTCTCTCTCACTCTCTCACTCTCGCTCTCTCTCTCCCACGGTGACCGGTGACTCCACGAAGCCGAGGAACCGAGATCTCAAGGTCCTTCTTCTTTATTGCTGTGGAAAAGTTTGTGCGGCGTAAGCACGATGACACAGCGGTTTAAAGGCCCCAGTGTGTAAAAGCTCTCTCTCTTTAGGAGAAATTTGTTATATAAAAATAATATAATGTTATACGCTCTTAGTTTTATGTGAAAAACTGGGACCACCGTGCACATTGTTTGCAATATACTTTCTTGCCACTAGATGGCTTGCACAGTGGGGCTTTAATATTTTTTCTTTTTTGCGAAGAATTCTTTGAAACAGAACCTCCGACAGTGCTGCAGTCTAGATTATCGCTACAATTTGAATAATTTCAATCAATTCACTCGTAGTCGCTATCAATTTGTTTGCTGACCATGAAGTCGCATCATAAAACCAAGACCTTGTGTCAGCTTCCGCCAGATTTTTAGCCGTTTGTCTCCAGTGTGTAGTATGCGACAACATCTCCGCAGTCTGAGACAGTTGCCTCCTTCTACCTGTGGTGACTTTGACCTTTGACCCTCGGCAGCTGGCGGCGCCGCCGCCACCCCCATATCGGAGACGTGTGGGATTCTCGCCGCCACCGCCTGCAACCAGCGCCGGAACCCTGTGCCCAGATTTACAGATTTGGCCATTCAAAGGGCTTCCGCCGCCGCCTCCTCCGGCCGTGTTACTAAACAAACAGCCGGGGGCGAAGACAAGAGGCTCCCACGCTGCGCCGCTCGTTGTCCGTTTGTTTTATGTATCTGGCTCGGTTTACAGATTCAAACGCTGCTATTTTGACGGCGACCCCTGGCCTTCAAGTCGGCTCGCCTCCGAGCGTCTTGCAAAACAAGGTCGGGCTAATTCGGAGAGGGAAGAAGCGTCGGGGATGCGTTTGTGGGAAGGCGGCGGTTGCAGCCGGCGGCGGCGGCGGCGGTGGCGGCGGTTAGCGGCTCGATGGCAGGCAGAGGGGGCGGATCCTGTTTCCGCTCCGGTCCTCCGTTCTAATCCGGCCTGGTATGTGTCGGGATCAGAGCGGCTCCGTTTTACTGTTGCCATCCGGTGTCGGAGTGGTCGCACTCGCCAAGTTCACATTTAATCCGCTGCTGCAAATATGTTGCAGAAAGTAACGTAAGAACGTCCCGCTGCATGCCAGGCCTGGGAACTGAACTTTATAGAGCCGCTGTCATGCAAGATTCACTTTGTTGTTGTTTCCACATCTGCATCAAGCAATGAGAAAGAAAGTCCATCAGTTCCGTCTGTTGTTGTTCTTTACAATTTCTGAGTTACGATTAGCTTAATTTAAATAAATAAATAAAAAACTTCTTTTTTTTTTAATATTCTGGTTCTTTTTTATGACACTACCTATTGACACCCTCTTTCAAACACTTGTAATGTCCAGAAAAGCATACATTTATGACAGAAATTAAATGAAATAATTGTTACATTAAGGTTTGATTGTTTTTTTTTATTATTTCATTTTTTATTAACAAAATTATTACTATTTAAGTATTGTGTTTTGCATCGTGATTTAACACCAGAAAACAAACAAACAAAATATATATATAAAGAGTGGAGGCTTGATTTTTGTAGAATGACTGCATGGTCACAATGTTTTGATACATTCCCCAAAAAACACATTTTTTAACTGCAGAAAATGAAGAGTCACATTTTTCCCCTTCTCTCTGTTTAACGTCCTGTTTAATATAAAACAATGACACTAAAAATGTATTTCAATAAATTTATTTTAATTCATAATTTCCATAGTTGCTCATCTTATCTCATCGCAGTTAGGCTTTTTATGATTTCAACAACACCAAAGGTCCAACTATAGCCATGCTTGTGTGTTCTATGTGCAGTGTAGAAACTTTTACAAGGAGCCCTGCGGTGCAGAAAAGGGGGAAAAACCCATCGCAGTAACTCTGGCAACACTCGCACTGAGCCAGAGACGCTCGTAACCCGGCGCTGCTGCTGCTGTTGCTGCTGCGGCGGCTCGCCGGACCTCTCCGAGTTCGCTCGGCGGTTCCTTACGCCGTCGAGGTTACAAGTTCAGGTTTTAACTGGGGGGCCGCCTTTTTAACGTGTAAACTCCCGGCCGTGCCAGGCGCTGCGAATCCATTAGGGACAGATGTGGACGGCTGGCAGAGAGAGAGAGAGAGCGAGAGAGTGAGGCCGAGCTTTTTTTCATGTGACTCATGATTACGCTAAAACAGGATGTCGCCGTCATCCCGCGAGTTCCATATGTCACCGCTATTGAATTACGTGACGGCTGCAGAGCGTGGCGGAGCCCCGGCAGTCGGTCACTGCTGTCGTGAAGCGAAACCGCCGCCGCCACCACATCGGGACGGTGGTGGCGGTGGTGACCTTGAACTTTGTTTCTGGGGCAACGGGCGATTTTTTTTTTGTAGTAGGGAGCTCAGCGAGACAGGAAAGGAACTGGAGGTAATCTAATCAGCGCTCACGGGGAGGAGAGGCTGTGGGAAAGTTGAATTGCCGAGTCAATTTGGTCCCAAGGTCAGAATAATTAGCGATAGCCGCTACATAAGCCGGTCGTTTAGCGCGCTGGCTGGCTCGAGCGAGCTCTCCGCCCCATGTCAGTGGGTTATCCAGAGGCTCTTTCTGACGTCACGGAGGGCTTTGCGAGGGACTTACCTCAGAAGAAAAGAACTTCAGCGAGGTGACGCCGCCGTCTAACAGCTACAATCGGCACTTTAGACTGCGAGCTTCCGCTACGGGCCATAAAAAACGGAAAGGAGAGAATGATGGGATTATCAAAGGCCTTTTATCGCCATTATCAGAAAATTGAGCCTGGGTTAATTTGTAATGTGAAGGACAGCCTTGTGTACACAAGACGGCAGCCAGTTATTCAGGGCCAAGGCAAAACCGCCGCCCACCACTTTGTTTTGCGAGTTTGACACGACCGGCGCAGGTATCAGTGGGGAGGCGGGGGGGCTTCGGGTTCACAGATCAAGGTTCAGGTGTCAAACGGTGACTCGGCTCTGAGCTTTGGGGGCAGTAAATGCGTCCGAGCCGCGCTGGAAGGGTTTGAAGCATCGGAGCAGAATTCCTGGATAAATCTCCCGCCTGAACTGAAGACGTGAACTTTGTCGCCGCAGTAACAAGATAATCTAGCCACCGGTGTCGCACATCGCTCCCATTCCGAGACACTTTATTGGTGCGGGCGAGCGAGCGAGCGAGTGACGAGGAAAAAAAAAAAAACACTCCAGCTGTCTTTGTGACCTGTGTCAGACGATCCGGCCGCAGGTTAGGATGCTGAGTCGGGATCGTGTTACCAACAATTGGCACGCCGCGAGTTTGTGTGTAGAATCAGCCGCTTGACGCGCCGGGACAGCTGAGCAGACTCTGGACGGACGGAGGGACGGATGGAGGGATGGATGAAGGGATGGAGGGAGGAATGAAGGGATGTGACTGACAGATATAAGAGCATCTCAGAGTGTTGATAGATGTTCGTACTGATGGAGATCCTAGAGATATTAAATTGGAATGATAGATTGCCTGTAAATACATATAAATAAATAAAAATATTTTATATATATATATTCTTGAAATCAGCCCTGTGTGATGTCACAAAGGGCCTCCAAAACCTCTACCAGGTTAGAGGTTAGAGGCCACACCCGCAGCCAGGTGTTAGCTCCGCCCTCTGAGACCAGCTTGTTTTCGCAGCAGGCTGTAAACAGAGGGCTAATTAGTCTGAAGAGCGGATAATTATGCTGGGGATAATTTGTTGCGCGGGTACTCAAGTAAAGTCTGCGATGAACATAAAGATCCGACAATATGGACCTCTTGTTGTCATGTGATGTTTTTTTTCCTTCGAGGCGCAGATTAAAACTAAAATATTAACTACAGAGCTACAAAATAACAGCGAGACGCTGGGTGCAGAAAGTCGGACTTTGCAGTAACAACAACTCGGTCCCAGCAGTCGTCACGTTCTGCACTGTTTGCCATGAATTATGGTCCGTCCGGCCCCCGAAGGTCAATGATCCAACTTTTAGCGAGGATCAACACACTCAGGCGTTTCCTAAAGAGCTGTTTTCCAGCTCTTCTTCTTTTTTTTCGAAAACAAAAAAATTACAGTTTGAGGAACGGCGGAGGGAGGGAGAGGGTCATAGGGGGCAGCGCTTCTGCGAAAAGAGGCGGCTATCACGTTTCCAACGCGTTTCTTTTGCGCTGAACAGAGGAACCCGGGTACCTGTCGCCGCTAAAACGGAGAGGTGTCAAAAGTGAAACGCGATCGGCGCTACGTGACAAAGGGAGGAACGTCTGAGAGGAGGAGGCGGGGGAGGAGGGCAGCAGCAGCAGGTGGGGGGGATTGGGAGGGGCCACACGGCAGCCGTGGCCACAGGGGGTTCGAGCCAGCCCCCAGAGTCCAAGATGGCGGCCCCCATTCATTTCAGTGTAGTTGCTCACCCAGTGCAGACACCAAAAAAGTTTTGGACTTCCGCATTAATGGGTCCATACAGCATGTACATACATACATGTGGAGTAGTGTCACTTCCCATCGTGCCTCTGTAACTTAGGTGATCTATTTGGCCAATCAGAACCATTCTGGAGACGTCACTTTCAGACACGTCAGGACGCAGCCAATCACAACGAGATGCAGCACGTACGACGTTGTGACGTCACCCTGGGAATAAACTCTTTTCTGCTGATTTTCTGGCCTTTATCATTTTTTTAAAGGACTAAAAGACGATAAGTGAAAAATCTACAATAGAAAGATTTGCTATCAGGTCACAGCCATCCTAAAAGGCCTTAAAGGTGTTTATTTTTGTATTGTGGTCTATGGGGAAAATGCTTTTTGGGCCCATGGGATTTTTTTTGCTGCAGTACCTCGAGGGGCCACTGGAAAAAATCGGCTAGCTGCCATATTGCCATTCTGGTATCCAGTTCTTATAATACATCCATGGTTCGAGCGGCAGAAACGGCCGCTACGAGTCTGTGACACATGTCCCCGAGGGGGGTTCCTCATCCCCCGCCTGCCTTTGGTGTGTCATCATGTTACCGCTGCTGTCAGGAGGCCGCCGCCCTGTCGGCCTGCACGCCTGCTGCATTGTTCCCCCTCCGCCGCGAGTGGACGAGCGGATGAAAAGGGAGGGGAGTCGCTGAGAGAGAGAGAGAGAGAGAGAGAGAGAGAGAGAGCGGGCGAGCGAGCCGCCTTTCTCTTGGTCCTATTGTTGCCTCTATGGCTGTGCCCCCCCACCCACCCTTTTTTTAAAACGCCGCTAAAGTGAAATATGGCGCTGATCAAAGGCCGCTGCACGATGGCCCCGCTGGCGGTGGGGTTTTTCTTCTATTTTTTTTTTTCATCTCTTGTGAGTGAGAGTGAGAGTGAATAGAGCAGAGAGAGAAGAGAGAGAGAGAGAGAGAGAGAGAGAGAGAGAGAGAGAGAGAGAGGCTTCTGACGGGGCAACACGGCCAGATGATGAAGTGAATCAACAGCCACATTATCTCCTCCGTCCTGTTGATCTTGAAAGGATTCACCTGAGGAGGCCAGAGCTCAATACCACACCTGGTGCTGCTCGGCGTTCTTTGTCCCCCCGCCACCCCACCACCACCACCACCACCACCACCACCACTGCTGCCACCGCCACCACCGCTGTCTGTTCAATAAGAAGAAAAAAAATTTCTGTCCTGAATTGAAGGCACTTTTGATTTTAAGAAGGGGCCAGGCGTATTGATCCCAACATTGATATTATCGATACCAAGTGGAATATTGGTATCGGGCCGATACCTAGATGATGAGATTTTGTTGCAGTTTTTCTCCTAGACGTCCGACAAATTACTCCGACTTCCTTCAAGCTTACACACACACACACACACACACACACACCCAGTTGAGAAGGACTTACAACTACACAAATATCTGTTTGTGATTGAAGGTAGTTTTTGTTGCGTTGCTGACATTGTTTTGTTTTATATTTTGTCACATCGTTACTGCGCTGGTGATTTGCTGAATTGTGTGTTGTAAAAGGAGAAGCGTTGCTTCTTCTTTTTTTTTTACGGCCCGCCAGTGGAGGAGGAGGAGGAAGAGGAGGAGCAGGAGGAGGAGAGGACGAGTCCTGCGTGAGGATCCAAGGACCGAGTGCCTCAGTCAAAACACGGCCCAGATGTGCTTAAGCCCAAAATAAACAGTGGACAGATGCAGTTTTACTGTCTGATGGCGCTGGTGTGCAGGCCAGGCAGCGGCAGGCAGGCAGGCCTTCACTTGCACCGAGAAGAAAAAACACAGAGAAAAATAAAAAAAACCTGCACGTCTTCCGGGTTAAACGCCGCAACATCAGCTGACCAGATTCAACTGGAGTGCCCGTGATGGCTGATCCATTGATAAAATTAAGCATTTAAAAAGAAAATCTCCAGTAAAACGTGAAAGTGACGTTAAAGTCACACCCAGAAAGAACCCGTGCCTTCAGACGGACGTCATGTTTGAGGTTTTATTCCTCTCACAGGATGACTGAGTGTGAGAGCCGCGTGCCAGTCTGTGTCAAGGTGCCGCGAGATCAAGAACAGTCCACCGCCTCGCCAGGTGGGAAAGCTAAACTTTCAGGGGTCAGAGGTCACCAACACTGGAGTGGTCATACACGTGTCAGAGCGCTATTTACAACAGGAGAGGCCCACCTCGGACCACCTACATCTGCTGCTGCTGCTGCTGCTCCGCCGGCTGCTCCGCCGGCGTGCGCTCAACGTCTGCAGGGGTGTGGGGTGGGCGTGCTTAGCGTTCAATTCCACCAGGGGGCAGTAAAGTTCCACACAACGCTGGTTTTCTCTGTTCGCTGTTGGGGAATTGAGTTGAGGAATGAAGGGACTGGACTTGTCCATCGTGTGAAATTATATTAGTACGCTTACTAAAACATCCCATCTGAATATTTAAATTTCAATTAAATCATTCATCAAAAATACATTATATGTATCTGGGAAACAGAACATTTAGTTTTCCGTTTATAGCCAGATGCTTACAACGCTGTGTTTCAAATTGTCCTTCAAACAAATTACTCGCATATGTTTTTCGGCGTCCATGTTTGAAGCACGAGATCAAAACATTCGAAGTATGTCTCTGCTCCTGCGGATGGAAGGTTCGGAATCGCAGGCGGCCACTGGACTGGCAGCTTGATTGTGTTGCCCTCTGGTGGTCGCAATTGAATTGTGGCAATCGAATTGCATAAACAATGTTTTGTACTTATTTGATGTTTCTGGGAAGCCAAACTGAAATTAAAAAAAAACACACACAATGACAGAGAAAAAACTCTGAAGGATTCTTTTTCTAAATAGCTTTTAGTCGAAGCACTCAGAACGGTCCTCACAGTGGATGTGCGCTTTGAGGCAGAACTTGACAACGTGCCAAGCCACGGCGGTGATGAAAAACCTAAATTGAAAAAACAATAACACTGCCATAGGGAACAGGAAGAGGAAGAGGATATGCAGTGAATACATCATGGACGGGAAGCAGCAAGGTGTATCGCAGTGCTGGTGCACTTCCACCACAGCTACAGTAGAAAAACTGCACAAGCTGCAAAAGTGTTTTAGATTAAAAAACACAAATCTGAGCTGGAATCATCTCCTCGCTCTTTCATCACATCCTCAACTTTCACAACAGCTTTCTTCCACTATGCTCTCTCGATTCCCTGGAAGCAATATTTGTATTACGTACATTTACATAGTTAGCCCTGTGTTTCTCCAGCTAAACCTTTTGGACCTTCCACAAATTTGAGAGGGTACAATGATCATCACAGATGATCGGAGCCAACGCCTAACAGGGACTGCGGTGGCCAACCTGGAGAATTAACGGTGCCCATTGTGATGTCACAGAGGTCCCATTTATAGAACTGTTGTGTTTTTAGGATGCTTATTTTCTGACTTATCTCAACCCTGGTGGCTTCCCAGACAGGCTGGAGACACAGTTTGCTGATTAAAAAAAAAAAAAAAAACACTGCTGAAGGGAAATCTGCACCTGATTGGCTTGTAGGGGTTGTGAATCCCCATGATGCATTCCTGCGGTCACCAGTAGACTCCGATGTCAGCGACAAAATCGACTCTTTCGCCTGGAGACTCTGTTAAAACTCTTAGAGGCCCTTTTTCTGAGTCATGTGATGTGATGCGCTGGAACCGCAGCGGAGCACCGATGGCTCCGATTCATCGATAACTGAGCGACGCTCTGGCAGAGCTTTATTGATAATCCGCCGTTCCTGCCGCTTGCTGTAACTAAATCTTGACTAATCCATACAGCCTGTCGTGTCGGAGGCCCTTAACATAAATGAGCGGCTGATCCTGTCGGCCATTAGATAAAACGTTTCACATAATTACAGGTCGGATCTGGTCGTCTGTCTGCATCCACCCCGTTGCTGCTGCTGCTGCTGCGGGTGCACACGCAGGCTTACCCAACATCTGAATGTAATCAATATAACGGAGGCGTCGAAATTAACGGTCACACGGCGTGAAGGTGACTGGCCGTTAGCGTGTCAGGCATCCGTCACCCAAGCTCGGGGTCAAGCGGTGGGGTCGGGGCCTCGGGCGGGCCAGGTCTCGCCAAGGAAACAAGCAAGGACATGTCATGCATCGTCAGTCAGTCAGCATCGTGCGACTGCCAAGCATGTTGGGGAAGAAAAAACAATAGTCTCAGAAAAATAAAGTGAATTGTGCGTCAATGTTTTCTTTTGCAAAGGGAAAAAGGGAGATTGCCGTAAATTATCTAGGAATTCTACAACTTGGTTTTTGTGCATTTGTTTGTGCTATGCAAGAACGAAGGAATAAACACTTCAAAATATGCAGTAGAAAGTTTTGTTTTCAACCGTGTTCAAGGTTCGAGGTGCCCTGTGTTGAGAGCTGTGGGAAAATGAATTTTTGGCTGCAGTGGCTCGAGTGGCCACTGGAAAAGATAATTGTCACCATATTGGAAGTACGAAGCAGTAACCAGTTCTTATGATACATCCATGATGAGGCTGAAAATTGTAATGCAAAACAATTGACTTTTGAACAATTATGAAATTTCAAATCAAATAAAATCGTCACGTGTCGGATTGCGATGCATCTAAGTACGGAAGAGGATTAGGGCCACAAGAAGAGAAAAAAATTAGGATAAATTTTTTTTTTTCAAGTTTCGAGATTAAAGGCGAAATTTTGACAATAAGATTGGCGCAAAAAAGATGAAATTTCATGATTAAAATCGAAATTTTGCAATTAATGTCAACGTGAAGTTCGTCAAAATGTTGGGAATAAAGTCGAAAGAACATCTGTTCCACCTGTTCCACTTTATTTGTGTCGACTTTTTTCACGAAATTCGTCTTTTTAAACGTCGACTTTTTTGACAAAATTTTGACTGTATTCAGGAAATTTCAACTTAAAACTAAAAACGCAAAATTAAATAAAAACCTCCTTCCAGTAATATTTTTTTCTCTTCTTGTGGCCCTCATCCTCTTTTGTATCCAATCTATCGGCACACCCCTGATGTGAACTTTTACCTCAGACGGCTCTCCAGCCTGGTTCCCGTCGGTAATGATTTTCTCCATTTTTACACGTGGACTCAGCGGCAGCCCACCCCCCGTCGCCCCCCGTCGCCCCCACTCCTCCCTCACCCTTCCCAGGGCTCCTCCTTCCCCGCCCAAAACACATTTTGTGGCATGCGTTTATTTTTTCTTCCGTCGCCCCCTTCGCACCTCAGCTGGAGCCGCCGAGGTGACAGACTGGCCTGACAGTAATTGGATGTTTGATTGTTGCGGCGGGGTTACCTCGGGCGAACGCAGGCCCAAGTCCAAGCCAACCCTGCTCTCACCCCAAACCACCAGCAGGAGGAGGACGGAAGAAAGCGAGAGACGGAAAATGAAAGTTCTGCCTTGTGACCAAACAATCTTGGAATTCAACCTGTTTATCTTGATGGCTACAGTCACTGGGAATGAACCATTCATGTAAAAAAAAAATGTGAATGAATCACAAAAAAACTCTCTTGGAATCCTAAATTGTTTTTTAAATGTTTTTTTATTTTTTATTTATTTTTTTCCCCACTGCTCCACTTAACTTTGAGCCTAATACTCTGCTGGATGCACCATTGCTGAAAGATCTCTTTGTGTCCGGAACAAAGACGACACAGTGGACCCCAGTACCCGTGATGCTCCGCCGTGGATCAGCTGGTAGTTTGACCCAGATAAAGAAGGAAATAAACATTAATAAACTAGGAAAAAAAAAAACATCCCAAAGGACAAGTGGTATCCGTGTTGCTCGGCTCCTGCGACTCATCCAGGATTTTAAACATCCATCTCCTCTTTTCATAGAATGTGTACTGAAACATATGGAAACGCCCCCTTTGTGATGTCACAGAGGGAAGTGATTCGGCTCTATCTTTGCAGCCTTTTCTCTAGCAGGAGGTTAAACAAATGGCTACATCTGCTCTTTTCTGCTCTTCGATGTTTTTCTTTTTGGATCATTTATCATCGGCTGCAGCATTTGACACATGGACATACATACACATATATTTATGGACATATACATATTTATATGTATATATAAACCAACATTTTCTTATGTGCCCTTTGAAAGACTCTAAAGTGGCGAAAGACGTTCCGAGGAGTTGGGCCACGACATTCCATGACACATCATGATGCCTCATGGCTTCACCCTTGACTGAGGACGTCCTCACCCCACCACCACCCCCACCCCCCCCCACCCGTTGAAGGTTTCACTCCAGCCACCAATCGTGTTTCGCAAGCTCTGGATCAATTCCTACCTTCAGCCGCATCGACTAGCGGTTATTTGACGCAGTTCACCGACACTGTAGTCATTCTAAATTGGATTTGGGGTGAAGGAGTTGAGAGAGACAGACAGGATGATGGAGAGGAGGAGGAGGAGGAGGAGGAGGAGCAGCAGGTTTAGCGAAGGCAGGAATCGGAAGGGAAGTGAGCACATTTGTCCAGCGGTGGAGGACGAGTGCTCAGCGACGGCTCCGTTTCCCCCCAAAGAGCGCTGACCCAGAAGTGTAAAAACTCATTCGCCTCCTGTGAGCTGATGTCCAGGCTGAATCTTCTCCAGCTCCAACCACACATCACAGACACACACACGCGCACGCACGCACATACACGCAGGCACGCACACGCAGGCACGCACATGCAGGCACGCACACGCGCACCAGAGGAAATATTAAGGGCAACAGGAAAAACGTAGCAGCGATTTGCTCACTTGCGCATGACGTGATAAACATCGGTAGGCTTTTATCTGAGTGCTCTGCCCCCCGTGCGTGCACTCGTGTGTGTGTATGTGTGTGTGTGTGTGTGTGAGAGAGAGGGAGAGAGGGAGAGAGAGGGAGTAAGAGAGAACAAGTTGGACGCCTTTTAAAAGGTTTTTGGGCGTTTTGTTTTGTTTTGTTTTTAAGATGCCACTGCAGAATTCTCACAGCACCGAGTGGATGAAGATTTTTCTTATAAAACAAAATAAAAAAAAAAACAAAAAACTGACCCTTTCTCCCCTGTCATGTCATCCATCCATCCTGGCATGTGATGTTCTCCAGGAACAGCACAACAGGCTCCGGCCGGCCCTGTCTGTGCACATTAATAACGCGACTGGCAGTGGTGCACAAACATTTGTTTGTTTGTTTGTTTGTTTATTTGCTTGTTTGTTCCACTAATAATTTTTTCTTTTGTTTAGAATTAATTGTGGCTTTTTTTCCACTAAATGTTTTTATTCCAAGATCACCTTCCCACACAAGCAAACAGTGACGCGCGCACATCCTGACGCTCACACTCACGCACATACACACACCACACACACACACACACACCACACACTGGCCTGATCGATGCGTTTTGCCATATGAGAGCTGTGTGTGATGGGCAGCCAGCAGGGGGATGGGTCTCTGTGCTGCTGCTGCCGCTGCTGCTGCTGTTGCTTTTTTCCACTCTGTCCGTCTGCATTCTCACATTTTCTCAAGTGCAGGAAGCAGCAGCTGAGCGTCGCTGCGCCGCACAAGAGAGGCGCCGTCCGACTTGGGGATTTAGAACCTTCAACTGAGTGGATTTTTTATTTTTTTTTAAATTTACCCTCTTCTTCCTCTAATTTATTTTAAAAATCTCATTACGTTCACCGGCAGCTCTTCATCCCGCGCAGATCCTTTTTTTATGATCATTGTTATCATCTACAACAAATTTACGAGCAGCTCGGTGGAGCTTCAGGCGTTTGATAAGGTATGTATGAAAGAATGGAAGTATGAAAAAAACTGAAAAAAGGGCTCGGAGAAGTTTTAGAAGCAGCGTGTGGTTTGGAACTGCTTCTTAAATCTTTTGCTTCTGTCACTTTAAGCCATTTACTTTATTCAAAATTGCATTTTTTGTTCTTTCAAGCTGTGCAAACACAGACAACAAGTTGACGTTGTGTTTTAGCCCCCTTCCCCCCAAGAAGCAATTTTTCCTGTTGAATTTTGTGATGCAGAGTTTGCTCTTCGAGTGAGTTTTATCACCCTTGTCCTCCCTAATCAACACTTGACAGACTGTGGAGAAGTCTAGCCTGTGGTGTTAAACACACAGTGAGGTGTTTATTAGCACGTCAGTGGCGGCAGAGAGATGAGAGTCCACTGTCACTGGTTGTCAGAAGGAGTTTTTCACCGCTTGGCCGTTCTTTTTCTTCCCAGAATACAACCTCTGTTTTTTTCCTGTTTGCAGACTGAATAATCTGACTTAATCTGGATTTAAATCCCAATTAATCGGCGACTGCTGTCAGTGATCTGTGAATAAGAGTGGATCGAGGGGGCGCTTTTCTCTTTGCTTTACATTTTATGTGAAACTGCAGCACAGATTTTGACCGAAAGGCCCAGTTATATTTATTTTAATGCGATAAACTCACTAACTTGCTTCCTGTTTTGCTAATAGTAAGTGTTTATGTTGCGCCTGGATTGTGGACATGCTCTGCAATTTTTACAGTTGGTACAAGAAAATAGGGATCATGGAATACTTAATCCGAGGAATACTGATGTTAGTTTTCTTTCTCACCACTAGATGGCTCTAAATCTTGCAGTATCGGCCTTTAATATCTTTTCTCAGCTGCACAGGTTGCATAACAACAGAGGGTCTCTAAAGCTCAAGCGTGAACATTGCACACGAGAAACTAACAGGTGTTCATTTGCCTGCAATGTTCTTTCCCACCACTAGAGGCCACTGAAAGTGACACACTGGGCCTTTAATAAAAAGTGGATTGCAACCCATAGGGGAAATAGGGTTCCCTTTTACACGCCGCATGATTCCAGTCCACTCTATCCATCCATCCATCCAGCAGGCGGGAAGGTCAGCGATACATTTCGCCGTCCGCGTGGATCAGCGTCAAGTCGACGCAAACTGTCAGCCAAGTGATGGAGTAGAAGCGGCGGCTCCGCTAATCTTGCATGTCCCCTCGCATGAGACGAGGCCCTCCTCGCGCCATAAACAGAGGAAGCAGGAGACGATCGAGCGAGATTCCTCTGACGCACGAGGCTTCAGTGAGCACAGCGAGGGCTCGGCGTGTCCGCAGGCCCCTGTGTGCTTCGCCCGGCGTGCTGTAAAGTAATGTGCACGACTGTGTGTTCACTTTTGACACGGCGAGGCTGAAAACGCCGCTGCATCGACTAGCCGCTGGGCTGAAACACGCAATAACTTTCGGTGTTGCGGACACATTTAAAACATAGAGAAATACAAAAAATGATTGTGTTTTTCAAAAAAAATAAAAAATCTCCAGCCATCGCCACACAGTGGCTGCAGTTGTGATGCGTTGTGTTGTAATTTAGATCCATTACTGCTCGGCGCACCGTCGTAGCCATTTTCATTATAAAAATAGCCCATTTTTAATCGCCTTATTTACTTCACAATCATTTCTAGCAGTGCAATTAGCAGATTAAAAACATGTGGCAGCAGTTTATAATACGCCCTTGTCGTGACCTCTGCTTTTGCTTTTTCCAAGTAAATTGTTGTGTGAAGTGCAGAATGTTTGGGTTAGAAAGTCAGGTTAAAAAATACAAAAGCGATCCAATGATTCTGGGAGATTTTGTGGTGGCGGCTTCATTACGCTCCCTGATCAGGGTTAGCGTTGGGCTAGCAGTTTACTTGATTTATTTCTTATTAAACTGGCCACCATAAGCCCTCTAAGTCAGTCCAACTTTTGGATTCATTCAGATTCATAGCTTTCTAACAGCATCACAAACACATCCCAAACAACAACAGACAGAAGACGTGTTATTGGTTCGTCGACTTGTGACGAAGATAGAAGCACTCCTGGCCTTGACACATTTTTGGCGGGCTGGCGACCAATGCGATGTAGTCCTGCACACAAGGCCAGTAGGGAGCGCTGTTTCAATCGCAGAGTCGATGTAACAGGTCAGTGAATTGGGGCAAACGGTTCTGCAACATCAAACGTCACTCCAAGGTCGGAACGTCACTGCAAAGTGTCGCCTTTACCTTGCGTCCACGTCTTCCGGACGGCGTGGCCTCGACCTTGATGAGCAACATCCCACAGACCGTTTGACAGACTTGTGCTCATTCACTCGGTCCCCTAACGGCAAAGCTAATTTCACCAGACTGACAATTCTCAATGCTTTTCAAAGCAGAAATCAATAAAGCACGGCTGCTTACACGGAGGTGTGCGATCGCTGAGGAAAGAAAACAGGACTCGACCGTCCACTCCAGAAAATCCTTCAGCAGCTCTCCAGCACAGCACAACAAATAGTACATTATAACATTATGGTGTAACTACTGTGCATGCTTTAAAAAAAAAAAAAATAAGCCAATTATCTCCAGGCTACAACAAAGAGACCAACACACACAAATGTCCCACTCCAAGCCAAACCACAAAATCAAAGTATTGGCATGAAGGAATGTTGACTAAATAAAATAGCAGCTCCGCCCACAGTAACTGGGGTGTTCAAATCCATTTAAAAAAGGGGAGTGTGGGGGGGGTCTCATGGTACTCCCATCTTTGAGATCTTTATTTTGATTCCTGGAAGATTCCTGGAAAACAAGAAACAATACCATTCAGTTACAGGAGACCCCATGTTTAGCCCTGTGTTCACAGCCTTCCTGCTAAAACTGAGGCTCTGAAGGACCCTCCACGAGTTTGGACAAGGGGGTTTCACAGGGCGACACCTAACACCCCCCCGGCTGGGGGTGCGGTCACTTTAACCTGGGAAAGGTATCAGTGCCCTTTGTGACATCATAGAGGGCGTGTGTGTGTGTGTGTGTGTGTGTGTGTGTGCCCAGAAATGGACGGCGATCGCGGCTTCTACCGGCCGATCGACGTCCATGACCACGTCCACTACACAGTGGCCTTCTTCATCCTGGTCATCGGAACGGTGGGCGTGGCCGGCAACGCCCTGGTGATGTACGCCTTCTTCTGGTGAGTGGAATGTTGCTGTGGGATTTTAAAAAGACAAACAAAAAAAAAAAAAAAACCTGTAAAAATAAAAGGTTGCTCACCAGTCATGAGACTGGCTGACGTGTTCCAGCTAGCGGTGGGTGTTAGCTTCCGCTAAGGGCCTCGCGGTGACCAGGCGGCATTGTTTCCTTCACCCCGGGCCCCCCAACCTGGCCGACCTTAATCACACTCAGCCGCTGTCTGAGGTGAAACAGCACACCAAGGGGAGAGGTTCCACACACCCAGGGCGCCGGGTTGCAGTGGGGGGGAGGAACCGGGTCGCTGTGCCATTAGGAAGCGGCGCTGCCACCAGCGCAGGCAGAGAGGGTTTCACTGCCGCCTGCAGGCATTCAATACCAGGAAGCGGCGCAGCGATTTTCTGAGCCTGCCGGATAAATCGATGCAGGCGTTCAATAATCCGCTCAGGCGCTCCCTTCATTTGCAGTTGGGAGTGCGTTAATGCCCGTGTCGCAGTTCACCGCGGCTTATTTTTTTTTAAGGTAACACCCATCGACTCATGCATGTGATCGCGTAAAGATCTCCAAAGTCTCCCTCGTTTTCCCATCTGCTGCGTTCAGGCTGAATATATATATATATATATAACAGAAATATTTCTGCCACAATTTCAAACAGCGGCTGTGAGCCAAAAATATGTTTCTGGTGAAAAGCCAGTTGTGACGGAGGGGAGGAGGCCAAATATTTAGCGTATTTACTGTACAACAAAGGGTGTTTAGAAGAATGACTGACTGAAAACAAGATATGTTATAAATAGAAACCTGCTCCCCGTCCAGGTGCGGCTTGTGTATCAGTCAGATTCAGCTGATCCTGTGTGTTTTAAACCAGGACCACTGACATCTTATCCTTAAAAAAAAGAAAGAAAAAAAACCCTGCCAAGCCTAAAAGCAGTCACTGTACAGGTGATGCAGCGCTCGGCTACGTGGCTGCTCGGTGTTTAATATTCCACCTGAACAGTGCCTGTTTGCTGCGCCCACCTCCGCCGAACGCGGCGAAGAGCCACGTTACATGTTTTCTGCATTACCGTCTGACCTCTGGTGACTCACAACACTCACAAATGACGTAGTGCTGAATCCAAGCCCCCTCCCTCCCCCCCGACAACCCCCACCTCCGCCCGCACTCGTGTAAACTCTAAAACCACACAAATACACGCCGATGTAATATTCAAACATTCTAGGAACGACTACGACGAAAAAGAAAAACAAAAAAGCATTTTGCACTATTATGTCGCTGGCAGTGGGAATAAATAACTGGCTCACATTCTGTCGTCCTGATACTCATCAAACCCGGCGTGTGACGGTGGAAAAAATGAAAAAAATAATGTCCATCTGACGGAGATTACGCTGAAATGGAGCCAAGCGGCGTTCTGTGCGAGTCCAGTCTTCCTTAAATAATGTCGTGGACACAGAAACAAATCATCTTTTCCGGAGAATTGCTGAAAAATAAAAATTAAAGGACCCATATCATAACACTTTTTACATCTTTATTGTTCTTCTTGGAGTCCAGCAGCCCTGCATGATTAATTGTGCAAAATTCTCCAGAAAACAATGAACCCCCCCCCCACACACACACACACACACACACACACTCCCAAAGGTGTGACGTCCAGTTTCAGAAACCAGTCGCTTTGTGATGTCACACCTCAGCGGCTGACACGTCTTGTTGCAGCAACAAGAAGCTGCGGACGCCGCCCAACTTCTTCATCATGAACCTGGCAGTCAGCGACTTCCTCATGGCCATCACGCAGTCGCCCATCTTCTTCGTCAACTCCCTGTACAAGGACTGGATCTTTGGCGAAACAGGTGTCCTCCACTCAAGTCCACTAAAGTATTGGTTTTAGCAGCAAGCCGTAAACAGAGGGCTAATTTTTCTGGGATTTTCTTTCTTCCCCATCTGCCAGGCTGTAAGATGTACGCCTTCTGCGGCGCCCTGTTTGGAATCGCCTCCATGATCAACCTGCTCACCATCTCGGTCGACCGCTACATCGTCATCACCAAACCGCTGCGGGCCATCCAGTGGACCTCCAGGAGGCGCACTTGCATCTACATCAGCCTGGTGTGGCTCTACTCGCTGACCTGGAGCCTGGCGCCGCTCCTGGGCTGGAGTCAGTGTCTGAGTCCCTTCAGCTCCTCTTTTCTTCTACCTCAAGTCTTCTCCAACCTTCAGATACAATGTTTCCCTCTGATCTTAGTTACCAATGTTTCCCTCTGATCTTAGTTACCCCCCCCTTTTTTTTTTATTTGTCTTAGGTTCGTACATCCCAGAGGGCCTGATGACATCATGCACGTGGGACTACATGTCATCCACTCCCGCCAATAAAAGTTACACTTTGATGCTGTGCTGCTTTGTGTTCTTCATCCCTCTGGGCATCATCTCCTACTGCTACCTGTGCATGTTCCTGGCCATCCGCCACACCAGCAGGTGAGGGAGATGATTGATCGTGTGAGGCTGCTCCACTAGAATATGGGACCTTTAAAGTTAGCGGTCCTTTTTTTTTTTTTCTTCGTTGGCTGATATCCAGCAATTCTGACCTCACCGGTGACTTTGCTTGGGCTCACGCTTCTGTTCAGAATAACAACGATGAAACGAGAGATCGGAATGGTGCGATCGATAATAGAAGAAGGAATTTAGAATAACAAGAAAACAAACAGAAAACATTTTTCTGACCAAACCCTCCTTCCCCGGCAGGGACGTGGAGAAGCTGGGCTCCCAGGTGAGGAAGTCGACGCTGCTCCAGCAGCAGTCCATCAAGACCGAGTGGAAGCTGGCAAAGATCGCCTTTGTGGTCATCATTGTGTTCGTGCTCTCCTGGTCGCCCTACGCATGTGTCACCCTCATCGCCTGGGCCGGGTCAGTATATAGATGTACATATTTTCACAGCGTCTACCACCATGCGTGTAATCTGCAGCATGAATAAATCATGAAATGAGCCCAGGAGTTACATCCCTGTTGTTCACTTGTGTAAATCTGAACCTTCCAGGTACGGGAGCCTCCTCAACCCTTATTCCAAAACGGTTCCGGCTGTCATCGCCAAGGCCTCGGCCATCTACAACCCCTTCATCTATGCCATCATTCACTCCAAGTACAGGTGAGAGCCGTCAGGGTCACCCAACCAACCGACGACAGAGGTTTGGGTGTTATGAATTTGTTTTTACCCTCCCCCCCCAATGTCCACCAACCCAACAGGGACACGCTGGCGGAGAGGGTCCCCTGCCTGCACTTCCTGTCGCAGGCACCCAGGAGGGACTGCATGTCGGTGTCCCACAGCGAGTCGTCCTTCAGGGAGTCCATGCTGAGCAGACAGTCGTCGCTGTCCAAGGCCAAGTTTCAGCAGGTGTCCTCCATCTCCACCATGGACACGGTGAGTTAGCGTGCCTCTGATCGCAGCTGTGGCCAGAGCTGCACTGCAGTCCGCGAATAAACTGTTCATATATATGTATATATATATATGTATATATATATTTTTTTTTAAAACACACTCTTAAGAAATAAATACAGGTCCAGGAACTCGGCATGTTCTTTCAGCTTGAAATGAATTCCCAGTTTGCAACTTGCAACACGAACTTCAAGGTCCCATATGATGCAAAAAAAATACTACGACAGAATTTTTTTTTTTTTTTTTTTGCAGGAGGGCTGTCAAACAGCGGGTTAACTATTCTGTCCCCTGCAGCAGGTGTGGAGTGACGTGGAGCTGGATCCTCTGGACCGCCGCTTCAAGTCCAGCTACTCTCTGGGAACACTGCGGGACAAAGAGGACAAGTCGCTGGCCAATCAGAAGGGAGCAAAAGGAAGTCAGAGCCACCAACACGTGAGGTAGGCGCTCTTTTTTTTTTTTTTTTTTTTTTAGATAGATATATAAAAGAAAGAGATTGAACAAAACATTTTTGTTGCAGACTGCCTTCTCAGAGCGACGCTCACTGACGGGCTGCCACCGCTGCTGCCACCTCCTGAACTGCTGAATGCTGTTGGAATCCCTCCGCCGGTGCAGGAGAGTGCAACAAGGGGAATTCTGAAAGATGGAATTAAAGGGACAACTTGGGAAAAGTGAGAGAGGGAGAGAGAGAGAGAGAGAGAGAGAGAGAGAGAGAGAAAGACACGCACAAGAGGAAGGAGTCGCAGGTCCTCTCCCCTTTGTGTTCATGTGCAGGTGCACGTGTGTGTGTGTGTGTGTGTGTGTGTGTGTGTGTGCGTGTGTGTGCTTGCCTAACAAAGCAATCTACAGAGCCGAGTCCCAGACGGACCGGGAGGGTCGCGGCTATTGAGGGAACAACAGTCACACAAACACACCAGAGGAGAAGTCACCGGGTTTTGCTGCTGCTGCTGCTGCTGCCCGCCGTTTCTCTGCAAAGTCAACTTGTCTTTATTGTTGCCAACGGTGTCAACGGTGAAGCAGCGGATTCACAGCGTTTCCTTTTAAATGTTTATTATTAACTGAATGTTTGAATGTGTTGAAAAGAATCTTTTTTTTTTTTTTTTTTACCAATATATATTTAAAGATAAAAAAGCACATCTTGAATTCTTTTGCTGCTCAGTTGTTCAACCGTTAACAGTGTCGAGTTAAGATGTAAAGATCCGTGCAGCACTTTGTCCGTTGTGCACTACTTCTGCAGCTTGTCGAGAGTGATAAAGCCCTCATGGCCTCTGTGTTATCTATATTTTTTCATATTAAAGCGACATGGTTTTATACGATGAGCCAAATCATTTCTAAGACTTTCAGGTCACATCTGGGATGACGTGGGTACGGCAGGAGAATCAGGAATTGCGGAGAATTGGATTGCATTGGAACAAAAATCTGGATAATATGCCAAAGTGTTTTTTTTTTTTTGAGGCACTTTACACGTGAAACTGTGCAGCGGCGTGCCGTCATGTGTTGTGTTGCGCTGACACGACGCACTGTGATGACTTCAAGCACTTTTATAGGCGCAAAATAAAGTTTTTGTTTGTTTCCCATGTTCTTGGAGGCTGACGGAATATTCTGGGGCTTCTTGCAGTTTTTTTTACACACTAGAGACATTATGATGATGGGATTTCCCACAGTTTAGCCTAAATAAATGCACATTATATTTTCAACGTAGAGGGAATATGTCTGTGAAACTTTGCAGCAATGGCTTTCAACATCAATGTCAGATGTTGCTAATAATGCTAATGCTCATAACAATTAAAAGAAACAATCAGCTTTAAAAAAGTCTTGCAAGTAGCTAAATTCAATTTTACTTAATTTCTTGCTGCACTTGCAAGATCTGCATGCGTTGCAGCTGTTATTGTTTTGTTTTGACCATGAGGTGGCGTTAGCAACCAACCTGTCTCCAAACAATCTGAACTGCTGCATCTTCCTTGAGCGGCACGGAGACTGCTGTGGAACTCCAGAACTGTTACGCAGAGACCGTTAAGAGTCGCGGCAGGAAAAGCGTGAAATGTTCAATTTTGAGTGAAACCAACCCTTTATAACACCCCTTTCAGGAGGCATCAGACCGGGAAGGAGGAGACGATCACTGGTAAATCACCCGAGTCGGATTTAAAGCCGGGGCACAAAAGGAGAAATCCCATGAAGCATGTGAGCCACGGACCGCAGTGTGTGGCGAGCATGCATCGGCTAAAATGTCCACGTCCAGCAGCGACAGCAGGGGAAGCTGCTGCGGCACATTATCCATCCTTTTTTCATTCTTATACGGAGTCAATGTATTGCAGTAATCACATTACATAGTTGGCTCAAACGTCGGCTCTGTGCGTTCCCACAGAGTCACGGCCCGACCGCTCTTTGAACTGGAATTCCAGGATTTCCTGAGCGCTCTGCTCGCCCACTTGTGTTAAAAAATGATCTTGAGGTATGCACGCCGCAGCTTTACATAAAAGGACAAGCACACTTCAGCGGCTCCATCGCATTGCGCCGAGGCCAGGGTTGGTGGGCGGTGGGGGACGAGGGGGGAGTTCAGCTGCTGCTCTCCACATTAGCCGATACCCATATATTGACTTGCCGCGCACACATGCGGCCAGAAACCTGCAGACCGCTGCAGCGGCAGGATGAGAGCAAAAAAAAACAACAGAAAAAGTCACCGGGAGCCGTTGAGAGGTCAGCGCACGTTTGTTCAGTAATATCATATGGCCACAGTCATAAAAGGCTGCAGGAAACATCGGGCCACAGTGGCGCCATGCGGAATGACCGCTCAGAGCAACGTTACAGGAGGACGTTGCCCTCACTCAGTCAAGAGACTGAAGCTAAAGTTGCAGGACATCCCTGCGTGAACTCACCGGCCGCCTCTGTTAATAAGAATTGATTGGATTTATATACAGTAGTGCTTTTCAAAGCACCCAAAGGAGCTTTACGTTGAGCCATTACTCATTCACACCACATTCACGCTGGTGGTGTTCAGCTACATGTGTAGCCACAGCTGTCTGTTCCGTCAAGACAAACTGAAGCGTCTGCTGACAACATGAGACTTTTAAAGGTACAACAACACATTTTTGCAATCTTAAATGAGTGAGATTGTTGCCTTTGCTGACAGAGACAGTCCTAATTTTAAAAAATTGTCATTGACATTGTCCTGTGACTAGACTCAACAGAAAGAAAGCATTTCATAATCTTCTACGCACCCTTTTTAAAAACCCTCGCCTCAGGCTGAGTGACACAGTATTCAGGCGCGAGTGACGCAAGGATTGTTTTTCCACTTCCGGGCCCTGAGGGCACATCTTGTTCAAGTGGCTCTTCCAAGCGGTACAAATTCGACATACGTGCATTTTTACTGATGGCCACTAGAGGGCGTATCAACACCACGGCGCTGGATTCTGTACAGTCATCTTCGAGTCAATGAGTTCAGTCCCAGGTGTTGAACTTCTTCTTCTTTTCCTTTTCTTAAGTTACCCTTTCTTCAATTTGGTCTCTTGCATCCATTAGGTATTTGACCGAAACGATGATGTCACCAGGTCTCTGACGCAAAAGCTGCTCCCCTCTCACTCACGTGTCCAAATATCTCTCCGAGAACATCACACATCACGCAGACAGCTTTTACCTCGCGCATTCCTTCCCGCCTTCTTCTTCCATGACACAACTTCCTGTCAATCAAAAATAGCAGCACTACTTTTTTTTTTACGTCCTCCTACTCCCCTCGTTCTCCTCTTTTTACACTCTGATTTTTATTACAGGCCTTACACTAATCCAGCGAGGGTGGCTGGGAGTTTAAGTTTGATGGTTTATGAGAAGTGCACGGCATAAGGCGTCAAAGAGGAAATAAATCTTGCAGTGAAGTGAACAGGTGGTGAAAGTCTGAACACACTGTCACAGACAGGCCGTTAGTAGTGGGAGCCTTTATTTAAAAGCTTATATAACTGCAAAGCTTCAGTTTGACTGTTTTATTGAAGCGCTTTTGGGGTTAAAGTTTTGAATACACACCTTTATTCTAGAGTTGCCAACTGTCCCTTAATATACAGAACTGTCCCGTATTTGACAATGAAATGGGGCGTCCCATTTTGAGTCGATACGGGATGGGGTTTGTCCCGTATTCCTGAGTTGTCTTGGACGTAAATTTATTTTTCATGCCAACTCACATTTGTTCCCATAGAGTTGGCGTTCAGAACCATAATCTATGTAGCTGCAGGCAACTCCATTGTTGCGCAACCAATTCGCAACAACTGCACACTGGCTGCTTTGCTTGCGTAGAGTAGGCTATGAATCAGGATTACTTGTTCTTTTCAGCTTTATTTATTTAATTCCTTTGTAAAAAGCCATCCATCCTGCACTTCAATGATTGTTGTTGTCATCTTATTTCTAATGTCTACTGGAAACAAAGCAGTTCAAACTATGTGAAGCATAGAAAACCCTGTTTTAAGTTCTGATTTACCAGTACTGGCAAGCCGCTGGCCTGTGATGGTCATGGGCCCGAGCACTGCGGGAGGCCTCCTTTATTTATCTGAATGAAACTTGGCAACACTACTTTATTCTGAGGAGATATTGGAAAGGTGTAGGCAAATGGCAGGGAAAAACAAACAGAAGACAGCAAATTCTAATATATTGCGAGGGAGACTAGCATAAACAGCGAGGCTAGCAAAACGAGATGCAAAACAACCGACTGCAATTGCGTCATTCGGCGGTTATAGCTGAACAATGAGGCTCCCATCATGTACAAATATGACTTTCACTCCCACATGTGACGATGAGAAACAAGCTGCGGCTAGTTTTTTTTTCATCGTTTTTTTTTTCATTGATGACATCAGCTGAAACAACCGCATTCCGAACACCTGATGGCACGAGGATCTCACCACTAACTTCCAATAACTCGGAGCGCGCGCACGCGCACCTGAGCGCGCGAGGCAGGTCCATGCATGCATTGAGAACACAGAACAGCCCCCCCCCACTCCCACTTACAAACGCGCGCGCACGCGAGAAAAAAGGGGGCTGGCTCACATGCGGAAGTTGGAGTTCCGCTACGGTCCAGTCGACTTCGAGCCTGACGGAGGACAGTCACGCTTCCCCACTCTGAGCGGCAGACCCGGCTTCGCAAGGCAAGGTGAGATCCGCACTCACAACCATCAGGGAGGCGAACAAGTCGCCGAATCAACCTCAGATCAGCGCCGGTCGTGCAAAAAGACCAAACAAACAAAACAAAACTAAACAAGAACAAACAGGAAAGGCGCAATTAAAAGCAATCTTAACCGGATTGTTCTGCTTTAGCCAAGCGAAGGCTCTGTCTGTCTGTCTGTCTGCTAGCCCTCGGCTTTAACTCGGTTAATGTTCAGTCACAGCGGTGCAGGCAGCAGGGGCGCGTGCGTCCGAAGCGTCGCACCCAGTTGCGGCCAAACGGATGAAAGTTTCTGCACCGGGCGGAACTTTCGCCAGCCTCGAAACACGCTCAGTGTGTGTGTGTGTGTGTGTGTGTGTGTGTGTGTGTGTGTGTGTGTGTGTGTGTGTGTGTGATGACACTGTGTGTCACATGGTTTCCTCGCATAGTCCGCCAGGTAACAGGCCGTCAGGAGGTGTTACGATGCCACGCTGGGTTAAAAAAGTGCCAAATCAGCTTTTTAGTATTTATTATTTATTTATTTATTTATTTATTTATCTATTTAATTTACTGTGCAATTGTCAGTGATGAGTAACCGTCTGTCCAGATGACGGAGTCGCTCTC
Organism: Thamnaconus septentrionalis; assembly: GCA_009823395.1. Taxonomy (NCBI): domain Eukaryota; kingdom Metazoa; phylum Chordata; class Actinopteri; order Tetraodontiformes; family Monacanthidae; genus Thamnaconus; species Thamnaconus septentrionalis. The sequence goes on from CM020518.1 coordinate 6,185,080, forward strand.
TGCTGAGGCGAGGTGTGAAAACCGTCTGCTGCTCTGAATCACGTCCTGCTGTGACGTTGCCAGAAGCCTTCGTTAAAGACACACACACACACACACACACACACACACACACACACACACACACACACACACACTTTAGTAGTGGGATTTTCACCGCACGTAGATTTACAGTGTTTAGAAACTGTCAAGAGTCGTGAGTCACCACAACAAACAGCCTCTCAACGAGACATTCGTCCAGTGAAAAATTGAGCAAAGCTCAGCGTGAGAGCAGCCTAGGAGGGTCTGACCTGGGCTCGGTCAGCATGGCCTCCCTAGTGTGTGTGTCTGTGTGTGTGTGTGTCTGTGTGTGTGTGTGTGTGACCGACCGACGTGCTGGTGAGTGGCGGCCGGTCTAACATCGCTGGTGAGGTGTTGAAATATGGAGCAAAATAAAGCGACCCTGTATGACAGGAAGTTGAGCGAAAAAGGTGGGAAATGAGCAGAGGTATGAAACTGGCCCTGTGTGTGTGTGTGTGTGTGTGTGTGTGTGTGTGTGTGTGTGTGTGTGTGTGTGTGTGTGTGTGTGTGTGTGTGTGTGTGTAGGGGAGTGGAGTGTGAGCTCATCACTCCACTTGTTTTGGAAGCTGTGTGAAGGTGTGTCTGCTCGTGTCTCTGCATGATATCATACGATTGCAAAACAAGCGGCACTCGCTGTGTTTGTCCTCTCCATATTTGGAAAAGAAATGCTGCTGCTGCTGCTGCTGCTGCTGATGATGATGATATTGATGTTGACAGTGATGATGACTTTCTTAATTCCACCTCTGCCAAGTTGTCCCCCCGGTGAAATGTAATCCTTGAGGTTTAGTAAATAAGCGACGCGGTGTGAACGAGCTATTTGACGTCGTGCATTCCTCGGGGGTTGTCCGCTGAGCCGTGACCCTTGACCTTTTCCCCGGCTCGGCCAGGCGGCGCTGCCCGTGACAAAGCATGGCTGCCGCTTGCTTAGAATCAAGCGGCTACAAATGTTTCAGAGAGTATCGGGTTACCAAATTGTTGTTGACAGTCGAGGAAAATTTAGAATCACAGGAAAAGTTTGTCCTCCGGCCCGAGGTGGGAAGACAGTGAGTGTGGATTTCTGTTTATTTGCACCAAAAAGTTTTTAATTTTATGGAAACTCTCCAGAAATTAGAAAAAAAAGTTCAACCTTTGCTGCTTTTTGCTCCACTTTGTTCAAATTGTTTGTTTGTTGTCTTTTTGTCGCTAAAACGCACTGAAGAGTTGTGGTAATTGGCCCCACTGTGATGTCACAAAGGGGAAGTGATACACCTGGCGGCTGAGTGACAGCACCATCAGCCAGGTGTTGGCTCCGCCCCCTGAGAACCACCTTGTTTTTGTCCCTTTTTGTCCGGGTGGCAGGTCCAGCAGAGTGTCACTTTTAATGGGAGGCTGCAACCAGAGGGCTAAACATGCTCAGATTTAAGAACTTTTTTGAGGGGTTGTGGGGGTGGATTAATCAGTTGAGGCTGCTCCACTGGAATCCAGGATGAAAAATGAAGGTCTGGTAATTGTTCTAATGCGGCAGCGTGTGAAGACACTTCAAAGGAGAGGGAAATATGTGGCTGGTTTCTTTAAAAGCCGAGGTCAGGAAATTTTCTACTGTAATTACTCTGCATTTTTTGGATGATGATGATGATGATGATGATACATGTTTCCACTGAAGAACAATTGGCCTTTAATGGGCCCAAACATCAGAAACGTGTTCTCCATTAGGGCGGGACCTCAGAGCTGATTGGTTACTGGCTCCAGCCTTGTAATTTTGCCTCAGACTCGCCGGGCCGGCCCACCTAACTGCCGGGTCACCTTCAGGAGCCGGGCAGCTGTCTTCCTTCGCCGGCGGTCTTATTATAGACTTGAACATTTTGTATGTGTGTGTGTGTGTACACGTGTGTGTTGTGTTGTGTTGTTTTGGTTGGATTGTGGAGAGGTTGGGGGTATAAATAGTTGTGGCTTGGTGCTCCGGGCTCGTACAGGTGTTCAGCACCTCTCTGTCACTCTTCCACGTGATTCCCTTCGGCCCTTTGCTTCTAAGTTTCCCCTCTCGACCTTTGTTGCTGTGTTCTTTGTTGGTTCTTTTGTGTAGTTCCCCCCTCCAGGTGGGGTTGGCGGTGAGGCGGCTCGTCGGGCCGACCCTCTGATTTGTGCCTCTGACCAGGACTCCAGCTGCATCCCTGCGGGGAGCTGCGGTGCTCTTAGCTGGTGGGAGGGAAAAAGAAAGAAGAAAGGAAACCTGTCAGATCCTTTTCACCAGATTGCTTTGTTTAAACTCAGATACCATTTATCCGACACCTTGGATCTGATAACAAGACGAATGATAAAACAAGAGCCATAAAGCTAAACTTGTCAAAACAACTTTGTCTCTAAAACTACAGGAAATACAAACTTTGTGAGTGGAAAAATTAGCGCTCAACTGCAGCATTCTTCGCTAATCTCGCTATCTACAGCCACTCCTTTTCCTTTCTTGTTTTTTTTTGTCTCTTTTGCGATTTTCAAGGGCAGCTTCAGCAAACCTTCACGTCCTGCTTTCGCTCCGACTGTGACGATGCTAACTGGTCCGTGCAGCGCGAAGAAGGTCTGATAAAATCTTGAGGTTGGAGCTCGGCTGCTCCACATTTCAGCCATTTCAGCCGAAGACGGTTTGAAGACGTTGATGCCCAGTGACTTCAGAAGCGCTGAGAGACCCTCAGGACGATTCTTTTGATCGTCTTTATTTAGCGTCAGCTTGCAACTCTCCGTCCAGTGCAGGCAAAGGTGCACGTGATTGCCGTACAGCATCTCCACCTCCTCCTCCTCCTCCTCCTCCTCCTCTCCTCCTCCTCCTCCTCTTTAAACACAACAGCTGCGAGCCGTCGCCAGAGTGACACCTGCCGATTCGTTGCACCGACTGCCTCAGTCCAAAAAATGTCTTATATATAACTGTAATAACGTGCTGAATTCAAACATGTGACTGCGCTTATCCTCCACTTCCAATAAATGGCCTGCGGCTCTCGCGCTGTTTGGAATGCAGCCGAAATGGGGCTTTACACAGTGAAACCCAATAGCGGGGAGCGTTTTTTTTTTTTTTTTCCCTCTCCTGCACCAAACGCACTCTGGTCCGTATCGACTGATGTGTCGAGCCCGGGTGCATTGACGTGTTGTTAGATTGTGATGTTTGTGTGTCCGAGTACCTCACTGTGCACAACTGCAGACAGAAAACCTGTTTATTTTGTTTCCGGTTGGCTCAGTTATTTATTGTTTCGTGCGTTAGCCGAGTTGTTGTCGGTTGCTCGTCCGTCAACGTGGAGGCTCAGCGGCGCCGCCTGCAGTCAGACTGAGGTGGTCAGAGCGTTCCCAAATTTAAGGAAGTGACTTCATGCGGGATTAAGTCGCTACTTGACGTCTTTGTCATTCGTCTTGAACCACTTACGCCAGTGTTGAAGGCTGACGCCGGCACGATTGATTCAAACCTGTTTGTTTTTCTTTCTTTTCTTTTTTGTTGCCGGACTGTGTTTTGCCTCAGTCTGGGTTAAATATATCTTTGACAGGCACGAGGGTTATAAAAGGCAGCGGGTCCAAAGTGCAGCTCTGTCACCATTCTGAGATCATTCCAAAGGTAAACAAAGCTTTGTCTGCGCTTCCTGCGGCTCATTTCGCAGGGCAACGCTTCACATTAGCGAGAGCAACGGCGGCAGCAGCAAACTGCTGGGGAAGAATAAGTTCTTGGAAAAAAAAGCTTCCCGATCAAAGGAAAGAAAAACGTTGTGTTTGTTGAGTTCATCCGCTCGGTATTTTTCTATCTGTAGAGATTTAAGAACTCTGGGATGGTGGTTTAAAGGCCCCGTGTGTGAGATTTAGCACCATCTAATGGCAAAGAATGATAATGTTAATCCTGGTTCTGTGATTGCAAATCAGATTTTTATCCAACTGTTTGACTCTAATTCCATTTCATGCTTTTAGATGTGTGTGTGTGTGTGTGTGTGTGTGTGTGTGTGTGTGTGTTAGGGATGTTTACAATTAATTGATTAATTGTTTTAAGGAGGCCAAACAAACTGATTCACAACAAACATTTTTTTTTCTCTCGGCTGCTTTATCAGCCACAAGCCTTTAAACAGGCCTATCAATAGAGTCGTGCATTGGCTGCAGATAACGTCGAGCAAATCACCCGTCAGGTTCTTCGGCTTCGTTCCCGACTGGCGGTGATAATTTGCACTTTGCGGTGTGTTGCCTCCAGAATCCTCCCTAATTGCTGCCTGCGCACGCACTGCCTCCCCGCCAACCTGTCATTTTCTCTTGTAAAACGTGCGATTCTCATTCTGTCTTTTTTTTTTTCTTTTTCTCTCTTTTTTTCCCCATTATTTTGTAGGTGAATCATGAACAGCAGCTACAGCGTCTCCCTGGCTGGCCCCGCCCCCTGGGGCTTCAGGCTGCAGGGGGGGAAGGACTTCTGCCTGCCCCTCACCATCTCAAGGGTGAGTGGATGACACACGCACGCACACGCACGCACACATGCGCTCCCTGCCAGGCACCTCTGTGGAATGTCGCCCATGCTCACTATGCCGTTTGCCTCGATGGCGATGAAAGTGCCACCGGTGCGTCATGTGACCGCCCTCGCTGGATTTAGCCGCGACGCCTCCTCCAACTATTGTCACAACACCGTTGCGCAACCCGACCCGCCGTCATCGCCGTGGCAAAAAAAAAACCATGACGAAGACGAACTTCCCTGATGCGCCTCCGGGGGAGCTCTCGGGAGGCCGACGGGAGCGTTGGAGGCTCTTCTCCCTAACCCTTCTCTTCTCCAACCACAGCGGTTCTGCAGTAACCGTCGCTTCAACCCACGCCGGGGCTTCCAGGGCCTCCGACTGACCAGCTCCTGCTCCATGGTGGTGGTGGTGGTGGTGATGGTGGCTGTTTATGAGCTGGTCCGGCCCACGCCTATACATAGTCCCGCTGTTTACGCTTCCCGCTTTAAAGGGCCCTTCTGTGCAAAACATTTGGATTGTTGCGCGTAATTAAAGAGGCCTGCTGCGCTGCTCGGCCTGCCAAGCAGCAGCAGCAGCCGCAGCAGCCGCAGCAGCAGCAGCAGCAGCAGCAGCCGCTTTTCTTTCCTTTCTTCTTTTTTCCTTTTTTCTCTCTTTCTCTCACCCCTTTCCTCGCACCAGAAGAGCTCCCGAAGTGCCTGAGTTATTGGACTGTATCGTCTTGTCAAACAGGATTAGAGTGGATGAAAATCCTTTTTCCTGTCAGCAGAGTCTTTGCTTTGACAACAGCAGCGGCGGCGTTGAGGAACAGGCGGCGCTTCCTGTTATGCAACTCTAATCAGAGCGTCGCCATAGAGGTCAATGACTCTGTTTATTTGTTGTCATCCGGATCACTTACAGGATGTTGGACGTCTTCTAGTGGAGTGAAGGGGGTGAATTAGTTTTGTTTTATTCCCTTTTCTAAACACTTGAACCAGGACGCTTTGCGGAGACTCTGGCTGTTTGGGGTCCACAGCACCGCCGCCGCCGCCGCTTTTACAGCCCCGCAATTATGATAATAATGGAATGCAGGACGTGGCGTTGCCACGATGACACCTCGACTCATAAAAAAGGGCTGGAAACTCATCTCCTGCTCATCATGGATGATGCTAAAACATTCTATTAGACATCTTGTCACTAAATCGGGTCTATTTATTGATATTGGAAAAAGCAACTCATTCATTTCTATTAATGATGACGGCTGCTCCTCCCTCCCTCCATCAAACAACCTCAGTGTCTGTGCTGAACACATGCCACCCCGACTCTCCCGACAAAGATCAGCACTATCTGCAACAGAATCTGCGTCTCCAAGCACCCGGCAACAAACAGGAGGCTAATTATCAAACCCTGCAGTCGGTGCTCTTCTGAGGAGGTGAAAACTCTCCTTTCTTTCTTTTACTGAGAAGCTTTTATGAGAACAAGATCTGACAGCAAGAGTCTGTTGTTTTTTTTTATTAATAACTGATGAAATTATTGTCACATCTGGTTTGTAATGACCGTTTCGCAATGCTGACTCACAAAACCCTGCGAGTTTCACATTTGAGCCTTTTTTTTCTCTCTCTGATGGGTTTAAGAATTCAAGCATCTGCACCAGCAGTCATTCATTTTCCACCTTATTTGTGATGTTGAGATTATAATACGTACCCATCTTTTGTGAGATCTTAAAAAGGACTCCTCAAATGTGGCGGCGACAAAATGAGAAGCAGATGTGTTGGGCGGACGGGAGATTTGAAAATGAGAGCAGACAGGTGGCTTTGGGAAAGGTGTCAGGAATCCTGACACCAGCCTTGAAGCTTTCAACTTCTTGGCTGCGGCTCGTCGGCTGCGGTAGGTTTTTTTCCTTTCTTTTCTTTTCTTCTTCGTCATTTGTACTCGACGGACTGTTAAAGTGTTGAATACCTCCCGTCTCCTCAAATGTCAGTCGTCAGCGGTCTGGACCGGGCTGCGGCGCGAGCCAAGAGTTTAGAACCCTCGCAGCTTCTCCTCCCGTCCTCTCTTCTTCTTCTTCTTCTTCTTCTTCCTCTTCTTCTGTTTTTGCAACCTAAGCGCAGATGAGTGGCACCGCAAATGGGTCGTTTTCTCGCTACGGTTCAGACGCCGTGACGTTTAAGGTTCTCAATCTCGACGTCGGTGGAGTCGGAGCGAAGCGTTGATGTTACAGTTGGGCCGAGGTGCTCGGAAGGCTCTGTTTCAAGTGGAATTCACTCGGCTCAAGTTTTTCTAATGAAATGTGTCGGCGGAAAAGAGAAAAGTCCACCCTTCACCTCTGGTGCTTGCTCCTCTTTTCAGAAAATGTTCTTTCGCATTGATGATGTCACAAGGGGGGGCTATGCGCAAGTCTCCAGTGTCAGAACATTTGGTCAGACTAACGTGTGGTTTCCACAGCCTGTGTTGCACTGGTGCAGGCTTCGCGGTTTCGCTTTTTCTTTTCTTTCCTGTTGATTCCGCTTAAGAGGAATTTGCCGCTGCAGCCGATTGGCAAGGCACACAACAGCTTTCCCAAATCTGTGGGTTTTTTTTCTTCACATAAAACAACTAAAGTGTCTTTATTGGGCAACCAGTCCTTTAATAGTCATTTTCTTTGTGTTTTTGTGGCCAAAAAAAGCTGATTGATACATATTAAACGTCCATCAGGACTTCTGACCACGCCTGCTAAAAGATGCCGGAGGTCAAATCTGGAACTTCTCCCGCCCGGATCTTTCGTCTCCATCGATGCGTCTCTTGGATGCATCTGTGGGTGTGTGTGTGTGCGTGTTAGAGAGAAACTCTGTCGGTGGAAACATCTGCCAGCAGTTTAGCCGAGACTGCAGCTCCCTCATCACTCTGGCGAAAATCACAAACGCCACAGAGCCATTTCAAGGTTCATTAGAGAGCCGCTATGCTAAACAGGCCGGGTTTGCAGCGGAGGAGCAACACATGCACTCAGCATCGCCAACCAGCCTGGCCGTGGATGGATGCAATCAGCCTCTAATGACATAATTACCTGATTGGTGCTCGCCGTGTGTAACCGATCCATCTTGTGCCCTGTCCACGCCGAGACTCTGCTCTGTGAATTCCAGCCGTGGTTGGATGTCGGGCTGCCCGCCTCCTCGTTACCGTCCAGACCTGCTGTGGGACTCCAAGAAATCCAAATATGTGCAACATTCACTTCACCGTTTTAGAACAGCAACAACAAGACCGTCCTTGACTTCTTTTGCTACTTAGAAAGTCTTTGCTGGAAATCAGCACCTTGAGACATCACAAAGGGCACTGATACCTCTCCCAGGTTAGTGACGGCACATCCAGCCAGTGTTGGCTCCGCCTTCTGAGCTTGCCTTTTTTTTTTTTTTTTTGTCGCTGTCCAAACATGGCAAAACAGCCGCTTTAGCCGGATACCCTGCGGTTTATGCAGGTGGCTGCAAACAGCGGGCCAATGACTGTTGCTTCAAATCCGGCCTGTGCAACATATCACAAACTTCATCCACCATCAAAGTTGGGTGACTTTTACGCAGTTTGCTTCTTTTGTCCAAACATGGCAAAAACAGCATGTTTAGCCGGAAAACCCTGCGGTTTATGCAGGGGGCTGCAAACAGCGGGCTAATGACTGTTTTTCTGGAGTCCTGTGGGGCAATTTTTGGATGGTTTTATTGCGCAAGGCTTCTCTGCTGGAGTCCTGGAAAAAATAAAGATCTGGCAATCTTTTTTTTATTTTTTTTTGAATGAAAATGTGTTTCTAGGTAAATGACGCAGCTGCATTGTTAAAAAAGCAGGACCACCCTGACCACGCCAGGGATGATTTATGGATGAAGAGCCCCACTCCTCTTCTGTCCGTGGTTCAGGCCCCGGGGGTCTCTGTTCCCATCGCCTGCGGTTCCTCCAACCTTTTTCTCTCTCTCTCTCTCTCTTTCTGACAGGCCTCCTCCTGGGAAAGAACCCTAATGGAGCTCCAAGAACAAAAAAAAGTGCCCACTCAGGAGATTTAGAAGAAAAAAACAAAAAAAGTTGTGTAAACATGTGTTCACACGGTGAAGTTGTGCGGATAATCTGTCATTTTTCTGAAAAGTTAAACAGACTAATCGTCACCCTGGACCTTCTAATTCTCTGCTGGGGTCAGTTGGAGGGCAGCCGCTGAATTTTTTTGTATTTTTTTTGGCTTCCCTCCCTGTGGTTGCCCGCTGATCCCTTAATCCCCCCTCCGCTCCTCTCTTATCTCTCGTGGCCTCTCTATTATTACTGTTATTTATTTTTTCTAGTTCTGTGCGAGACTGGCTGGTAAATGTTATTTTTTCCCCAAAAAAACTAAATTTAGCCTCGAACTCTGGACGTCGAGATCAGTTTCCTGTTAGTTCCCGGCCCGTTACGCATTGATACTGCCGAGCCGCTCAGAAATGTGATGATGTGGCGTATATCACACATCAGCCTGGCGTCGGGTGGGGAAGGGGGGTGGGGGGTTCTCTCAGTGAGGATCCGACCACACCTCCCTGATCCTGCTTTGACAGCGACGCCTCTAAATACTGTTGAATACTGCCAACTGTAATCCCTTTTCATTTAAAAATCCCTTTTCATTTCTTTTCTTCATGCGTCGGGATTACATTCTGTGTCTGTGCACACAGGTGTCTGTGCAATTGTTGCTTTTGTCCGGCCACTGACGTCCAGTGAAGCTCAGAACTTCCAGGACTCTGGAGCTGCACTCTGGGTGTCCAATGGGAAGCCGGCGAGGCAGCTGTTGTTCATTATGCATGCACAGTGGATTCAAATCCGCTGGAAACTTCCTTTGCTGCCACTGTAAACACATCCGTCACTCGCACACATTGTGTTTGTTTTTTTTTCCTTTCCTGCCTTGTTGATTCTGAAGCTTCACATCCAGCCTGTGCAACATTTCACAAAACTTCACCCACCATCAAAGTTGAGTGACTTTTACACAGTGAGCAAATTTGACTGGATTAAATAACATTGTCAACGTGTGTGATTCCAATTGACAGCCATTTGTTTCCCACATTTCCCTCAAAATTTGCCTCAAGTGGGAGGTTGATGGAAGCTTTGGCGATAACAGCACCTGCAAATACAGCAAGTTAGCTTACAACCAGATTTAGCCACATTGAGGCGAGTCGCATGGATTCCAATCGCAGGATTTCTGTCAATGAAAGAATTCCACAGAATTTAATTTTTGTAAAACTTAAGTATCTCGCCCCGCGAGATTTACGTGGGGCGAGAATTTTACGAGGATTACGTCCCGCTAGAATTACGAGAATTCTTGCGGGATGAGATTTTACGAGAATTACGATTTATGCGCTTCGCACCATTCATTGGAAACACCTGCAAATCGCAATTGTTCTTTGTCTAAATTTTAGAAATATGGCTTTTCTTTTTGCGAAAAAAGTGTCATGGAAACGCAGCTATTGAGAACATGGAAATTTTGGGTGAACTTCCCCTTTAAAATGTGTGCATTAAAGATTCCACATTAACGGGCCAAAGTCGAAGGTTTCTGTCTGCTCGCCGCAGCGTTACTATCCCGTCCCGCTTGTGGTCCGTCTGACGCCCAGCCAGAGCTTTTGGTTCCACTCGGGTCCAGAGAAAATAAATTCTAGCGCTGAAAAGCTCCCTTTGGTGTTTGGGGAACATCATCAGGACAGATAGCGTGTGGTCTGAGCTGCACGGCTGCCAGCAGCGCGTCTCCTCACCCGCCTCCTGGGTTTTGAAATCTCGCAGACATTTTTTTTTTATCCTCTCGGAGGGGAAACTGAAGCGACAGCAGAATTCTGGGAGGTTCGGATGGTAAGATGCCGATTGTTACATTTAAAGGAGCAGTCCGCCTAAATGTAAAGCCGTAACTTGGCGCGTGAGTTGGAATGCAACCATCTTGGTTTGTTGAAAGTATTATTATTTTTTTTTTATTGTTGGAGCTTCTGGAGAGAAAAAAATGAGCAGACTTTCACTGCAACTCCTCTCCGTTGTGCGGCTGTACGTTGTCGTTTAAACATGGTTTAAATCCTGCAGCGGAGCTGAATGACGGAGGCTGAAGACCTGCTCGGCCCCTCGTCTCCGCCAGGATAAAAGCCCCTTTTCACATCATCATCATCGGCGGTGGCGGCGCTCGGCCGGCTTGTTTCTGACCCGGCAGGCACGGCCGGCCTGGTGGCGCTTTGTCTTGTTTTTGTTTGCGTCGTCATGGCGACCCCGCTTAGAGCTCCTGCGCAGGCTCCGCCGCCTGGCACCTCGCAGTTTTTCGCAGCGGCCCCGATTGATTTATTTAGCGGGCCTGGGGGGGTCAAACCATGACAACCGGGGGTCCCACCTCCGTTCGAGGGCCCTTGATAGCGAGACTCGGCTGGCAGCAGGAAGGAAATGAAAAGGAAGACTCGGTTTTTCTCTTCTTCCTCTCTGGAACAGTGTGTGCGTGGTGTCGGAGGTCTGCAAGGATGTTAGAGGACAATCAAACTTCAAGTTAAATGTGGCCGGCGCCTTTTTTTTTTTTGAAACTCGATACAATCACAAATTGAAAGCAATGACAGAGGTGAATATTAAAAAAAACGCTCTCTTGAGGTCAATAATCCTTATTATGTCCTGACTGGGTTTACAGTGAAGGTTTATTGGACTCCAGTCTTTCCATATAAGGTCGTCTGCCTCTTCCCCCTCGTCTGCATGACACTGCGTCTCACTGGCCTTCGCTTGCCACTTCCTGTGCCACAGCTCTCACACTCTGAAAGCAGGAAGTCGGCGGCAGAATAAAAGAACTCTGAGTGTCGGTTGTAACAAAGATTAGCAGCAGCAGCAGCTGCCACTGGAATGGGGAAATGTCGTGCGATGAATACATTTGGCCATTGAAAACTATTTGAAGAAAAAAAAGCTTTCTGAAATGGTGCAAATCATGTTCTTTTATTTTTGCTTTGAAATCTTGCCTGGGCTGTCACGTCTGCTTTTATTTCGCCTCATTTTCTTTTACTCCTGTTGCTAAAAGCTCCAGTTCGTTTCATCTCTTTACAAGGAGCAGAAGACTTTTTTTTTCCTTCCCCCTCCTGTTTTAACAGCGATGATTCACGCCGTCACTCTGGCCTGTAATGTCTTTTTAATGCCTCTCTTTCTAACGCCTCTTTGTCAGTCGACCGGCGAATCCCACTGTGATCCCTTTTGAAGGAACACTGTGCAGTATTGTGCTGCCGGTGCGCTGCAGCGAGGGAGAGGAGGCCCTCGACATGTGTGGCGCTGAAGGGAGAACCGGTCGTTACCGGTGCCGGACCGTATAGGGAACCGCAGCGGCTCTGGCTGCCGTGTGGTGGGAGGCCTTGTGCTCTTATTTTGAAAGGGCCTGTCCATTCCAAACAAACCGAAAGGCCAAGATAGAGCAGCACTGTAGCATGTATTTATTTCTTGAAAAAAGTCATTTTCATGATTCATTGATCTTTAAGAGGTTAACAGCGCCCCCAACTGACTGACTGTTAATTTAGCCTCAATCGCGGGTGAAGCACTAAAGAAGATGCTTTCTGATGAGATGCAGGAAGGCAATCGGAGTTGTGCAGTCCTATGTCAGGCCATCAGGGGGCGATGTGTTAACGGCAGGTGTGCTTTTAAATTGCGTGTCGTGAGGGAAGGATCCGGAGTTGCCTCTTTCCAAGGTTGTGGTCTAGTCCCATAGTGGGCCAGCAGGGGGCGCTGTGCCAGCGGAGAGGGTTGCAAATGATTTTAATCGCGTTAAACTTGCAAAAGAAAAAAACCCCAACAAACGTCGCAACCTTAACTGTGAAAAACTTGGACTGATTCCCAGACGTTCTCCCGCCACCTGGTGGTCATGTGATCGTCCCACTTCCTGCAGTCCCCACCTGTCCCTCTCTTGGTTTCAGCCTCGGAATGCCATCAATTCTTTGCCTCCACCTAAATTTGTCTTGCGTCAGTGTGCAAATAAAAGACTGTTTGACCAACAAAAGACTTGCGGCCATAAATTAAACTTTTTTTTTTTTTTTTTTTCTCCCTCTGAGAACGTTACGAGCGACCTCACCTCCTCCGGGCGTCTTGAACTGGCCGGGGGGAAATGGCCGTATATAGCGCCGCGTCGCCTTTTCACACATCCATACAAGGAGAGGAGCTCCCTCCTCTCGCTGCTTCTCGTCCTCTCAACACAAAGGCGCCGTCGAGAGGGGAGCCGAGGCGAGGAGAGTCCAAGTCTCAGCGGGCTCCTCGTCATTCAGCAGCTTTTTTTCTTCTTCTTCTTCTTCTTCTTCTTCTTCTTCCCTCACTGACCCCTGGAACCATCCGGCCGGTTGATGTCAGAAGAGGAGCTCTCATTTGTGTCCCAGTTAGCCTCTGCGTCAGGTCGCTCTGATTGGAAGTCCAGTGACTCAGGGTGCGTTTGGGAAACGGCAGCAGGTGCGTTCAAGTGCCAGCCTCTGAGTCAGGAGCCAAACAAAACCCAAAAAACAAAAAGGCTACAAGCTGGTGCATGTGCCTCAGCCCCCCCCCCCCCAGCCTCCCTCGCTTTTATGTGCATGTGGCAGTGCTATAGGTTTCCATGACGTCGGTATGCATACATCAGCCGGGCTGCACACTTCCCGCTACCGATGGACTCCTTGATAAAGACGGGAGGAACACAGTGGCTCCCGCCGCTGTCACTTCCTCATTCCTCGTCCCGCTCGGCCTCCCGGCTCTCCCCGCTGCCCTATTTTACTGGGAAGGGGGCAACACAATGGCACATTCTTTATGTCTCACTGGTTCCTTTCTGCAATGACGGGAAATCTGAGTCGGAGCCGCTTAACCTGCACGCTTTTTTTTCTTTCTTTCTTCCTTTCTCTCTTTCTTAATTAGTGGCGGGAAGAATGAAGGAATGAGTTGTTTTCTGTTGTCTAGATCAGGTCTGACTCATAATAACAGCTGCCAAGGCTGAGAGCACAAGTAGTTTGGTTTTCAATCCAGAAAAAAAATCCCCCAAAAAAGAATTTAGAATTGGAATCAAACAGGAAACATGAATCATTTAATTGACTGCGTCAAATGAAGTAACATTCAGAGAAACAATGGGAATACAACTTTTTTTGTATTGCGCCACTAACAAGTTTGCAATGGAATACTTGTTGCACTATTTAAATGATAAAAAACAGAAAAACCTCAACAGTCAGTGTTGATTAAAGGGACAGTTACCATTCACCAAGCTTGTTCTGGTTCTGGCTCCACCCACATTGTAAGTGATAAATATAATAAAGTCGATGCCACTCCTGATCTGCCTGCTGGAACAGCTGTGCAGCTGCTGCAGGTTTTTCATCCCCGTCCTGCCCGGCAACAGACTGCAGCATAACAAGATGGGCTCATAAAATGGGAACGCAGCTTCCTGCTGCTGCTGCTGCTGCTGCTGCAGCTGCAGCACAGGTGTGTTTCTGCTGACTGACGAGGCCTGCAGAACTGGGCGTCATCCTTTTTTTTTTTTTTTTTGTGCGTCACATGCCAGTCTGAGCACGCCGCATCTCGACACACGTTGTGATAAACTTTAACCTTCCCATCTCGTAAAGACACAGAAGTGGAAGTTAAGAGCCTGTGAACGGGTTTACAGTGTTTCTTGCGTAACGTCTGTATTCCCCCCCCCCGTTTTTTTGGAATACGCGGGGTTTGAAAAATTGTTTTGAAAACTTAAACAAACAGATTATAAGTGTTGCGTGAATTAGTGCAGCTCTAGAGGACACAGTCTGCAAGCCGCACATCTGTCAACGCTGCATGTTAACAAAACACACGGCAGTTTAAATCCTGGAGCGACCTGGAGCGTCTGACCAACAAAAACATTCCGTCTAATTGTTGAGACGAATTCCGGCTTATACTTTCTGACGTTTTTATCTGTCTTTTCTTTTATAATTGTAACTAAAACATCAGCCATTTTTTTTTTTTTTTTTTTTCGTGTTCTACGATGCCTAAAATAACTTTTATGGGAGACGCCGGGGCCTTCGTGGACCTGCAGACATTCCAGGAATGTTGCAAAGGTGCATTTTGCTCTTATCTGGCCGAAGTTGCATAACGGCTGAAAATGAAAGATGGACCCGTTTTCCATGACACAACATTTGACGGGCAAAATCCTGAAAGTCAACACAAAATCAAAAAAACAAACAACTTTCCCTGTTAGGCAAACGTGTTCAGTGTTAATTGCCTCGGGCCAACCTGTTTTCTCTGCTTCTCTCTGGCAGCTGACGGACGGCGGGAAGGCGGCCCGAGCCAAGATGAGCGTCGGCGACGTCATTCTGTCCATTAACGGCGTCTCCACGGAGAGCATGAACCACCTGGAGGCCCAGAACAAGATCAAGGCCTGCACAAACCAGCTCGGCCTCACTCTGCAGAGGTAGCGCACACACACACACACACATGCACGCACACACACACACACACATGCACAGACATGCACGCACGACTCTGCAAATGTTGTGTTTTGGCGCCAAGGACACATTGAGGAGGAGAAAATCAGTTTGACGCAAGATAACGTGATGAAAATGACCTTTTGTATTTCCTACATAATAATCACTGATTCATTCAGCTTCAATTCAACCAGTGCTGTAACAGTAGTGAGCATATAAACGCATCTGTACGACAAAGCTACATGCTAATTTTGGATTCGCTCTACGTCGGACAAAAAAGAAAAGGCAACCGCAGCCAAAAGCGCAGCTCCGCGCGTGTGTGTGTGTGTGTCAGACGCACAATCTGCAGAAGTCTTCAGATGAGTCTGGGCTCAGAGCTGCTGAGCTCATCGACTGCTCCTCCTCGTCTGGAAGCTGCTGCTTCGCTCCTTGAAACGACGGAACCGCTGCTCAGCCAGCGCACGCTTCAGCGAGAAAGAAGTGACAGCGTGGAATTAGCCCAGGACGAGCTCGGCCGTCCGTCCGTCCGCTCTTCCAGACTTCACTCCCCCACACGCTGGACCACTCCAGCGCCTCGACAGAGAGACCCGAGTCCAGCCTGGCGTGTCCTGTTATTCCACCACCACATGGAGGGAAAAAAAAACGGAGCCCCTGCGCTTTAATCGTGGGAAAATAGTCTGAAAATAGTCGTGTGTGTGTGTGTGTGTGTGCCACAGCTGCCTGTGATCCGCGCAGGCTATCGGCTGCACAGTGAAACATCAAACACTGCCGACAAGTAGGACACGAGTGGAGTCGCCTGCCTGACAGCCAGCAGGAGTTTAACTCATCACACAGGAGACACTTTTTCAATCCAACCACATGGTGCTGCAAACTTCCACACGTGCGAGCTACTCTTGACTTTGTACGCTGCAATTTTTTTTCTTTTTCTTTTTCTGGCCCGTGCAGTCAAACTAACACTGTTGGAAACGCCTAAGCGGCCAGTGAACTGGCCCGCAGTGACGTCAGCGAAGCCGTGATGCCACATTTTAAATCCTCTGCACCGCTGCAGCCAGAGCTGCACACTGCGGTGCTTCAGTGCAACATGCATGAGCAGTTCCAGGAGTTTTGATGGATCTGAGAGTTCCATCAGGGAGGAAACGGACTTTGCTCTCCTCCCCCATTTGCGGAGTTCCGCTGGGTTGAGCCCGAACGATCCAGGACCCAGTTGTGTTTGTGCTCTCTGCCCACTGGGGAACTCTTTGTTCTGCCGTCACGGAAAAAACAGTGCGGCCACGCCGCTCGCAGGCACCGGCCTGCGGGAAGCGTCCTTAGGAAAGAATGATAATGGCTGTTTGTTTATTGTCACTGAAATGTGCGGCGTCAGCGACATGAAACAGCGGCGCCCCCTTGCTGCTGCAGAGGCTGCGGCCGCAGGCACCTGGTTCCAAAACCTCAGCCGCAGCGCTGAGGCGGTTCTGGCCGAGTTCACGGCGGCTCTGACGAACCTGGCCAGCAAAGTGGCTCACACTGCACCCTTTACATCTAATACAACAGTGGAAAAAAGTTTTCGGACACCCTGTGCATTTCTGACGTACTGTATTGCACTAAGATTCAGTCTTTGGTCTCCAAGTGGAGTTTATTTTGGGACTTGCTTGACTAACACTGATAAAACTTAACTTTGACTTGGTCTTCATGACTTGAGACTTGACTTAGACTTGAGAGTTTGCAAGGTCTGCCGCTCAAAAATCAGTGACACAACCACCACAACTTCCAACTTCATCCGTCACAACAAAACCCACAAAGAAAGGTAAACTACCTGAACGCACCTTCTTAGCTAACTGTTATGGCTGTTAGAAAGCTAACGTTTGCTAATACTAAATTAGCTTACACTTAACGTGGCTAGAAAGCTAAGTAAGGTATGTCTTCTCTATAAAATGCGCAATAAAAGTGTCTTTTTCTAACTTATCAGCTCATCAAATTGGTCAAATGTTAGCTAGATTTTTCTATAACTTGACTTGTGACTTGCTTGACCTGATCAATGACTTGACTTGCTTGATTTTCACCACAGTGACTTGGGACTTGCTTGAGACTTGAAGGTTAAGACTTGAGACTTGCTTGTGACTTGCCCGTGTGACTTGCGTCTCTTGAAACACATCAAGAGAGTGCAAGGACTACAAGTGTGTAGTTTTCTTCTAATAAACAGCAAAAAAAAATTGCCATTGGTTTGTGTGCCTATGATGCAGCCAGAACCTTTTGAAACACACACAAAAATGCTCTGGTAAATATTTAATGACAACAATTAGGACTGACGGAAATCTTTTTCTTCGTACACTGCTGTATACAACTGCGCTGCGGCGTTTTTTTGAGCTAAATAAAAAAAAACAAAAAAAAAAACCTGACCAAAATGAAGGGAACTTGTGTATTCCAGCACGTCTCTGTATAAATCCTCAGGTCGGTAATAACAGAGCGGAGCTGAGGGCGATCCACTTCAGCCCCCCGCTGCTCAGCTGTGGTGCGGTGGTCTGCGGAGACTGAGGGGGAAGGAGCGGAGCTCAGACCTGCGTGTTAAACACGATCCACTGGCTAAAGTTACTTTTCTTTTTTTTTTTTTTTTCGTCCCTTTAATTCATTTCGTGGTCACCTTGTCAGGAGATCCGACTTCCTCCCATTTCGTGGGCCCGGATTCATTCAACTATTCGGTGCAATCTCGTCCCAGGATAAACATCGTCGGTCGAGTCTCACACTAAACTCGCATTCCGAGTCTCGGCTGGGTCAGTTCAGAACGAGTGCGGCGGATTGCTGCTGCCATTAAAAAATACAAATTAAAAGAACATTTTCCAGTCGCACACATCCGACATTCCTCCGTTTTTGTTTCGCCTTCCTGTTTTTTTCTACGTGGGTTGGTTGGTTGGTTGTTCCACTTGTTATTTCCCCCCTCTCACACACATCCACACACATTGATTTTTCCAGGCATGTCAGATGGAATGTTTCCTAAATCCTTTGGAATCCTTTATCTCATGGATCCATCTGGTTAAAAAGAAAAAAAAAACCTACAGGAAGTGTTTGGGAAGGCCAGGCGTAAGCCCGGAACCTGATTGGACGGACGTCCTGACTGTTAAAGTCAAGCCGGCCAGTCGGACACGTTGCTGTTTTACCGTCCAGCTCCCATGGATGCAGCCATGCTAATCTCTTTAGCAGCAGCAAGGTTGACGGCCACTTCCTGCGTTTGGCCGTCGCCCTCTGCTGACGGGATTTGTGAGGGCGACCCGGCCGGCCCGCGGTCACTTCCTGGCTTTGTCGTAGCTGAAGGGAAGCCGCTTGATTGTGGCATCCAAGGGATGAATTAAAAAAAGAAAAGAAATTCTGTCATAAATTTGCAAGATTTAAGATCATTTCGGTGCAGCTGTATCACATTCACCCCCCCCCGCCACCCTCCCCGCAACCCCCACTCCCAATTCTTTTTTCTTTTCCGTTCTTTAAATCCACCTGGATCGTGTAACCGTCGCGCTGCACGAGGAGCCGCGGCGAATTCCTCTCATGTCTCCCCGCCCACGTGCTGTTTAATACGTGCGCCAGGATGTGACACCCCAGCCGGAGTTCATATAAAGTAGAGGCGTCACTCAAAAGACAGATGCTGGCGGTCGGGAGGTTATCGTGAGGGTTCATCAACGATGTTGCTGCTGAACGTGCAGGGAAAGCAACGCGGGGGAGGTGGGGGGGGAGGTGTGGGAGGAAAAGTAATAAAACGAAATGAGACAAACTGTTTTCATTTTTCCTTTGTGGTCAAATCTGAGCGTCTGGGCTGCTGAGGGACCTGCGGTGAAAGCCAGCCCCCCCCCCCGCCTCCCCCACCTCCATTAGCTCCTCCATCAGTCGGTCAAGTGGCTGTGACTGTTTCTCTTGGCCCCTGGAGAAGACAGGATGGGGTTGAGATGTTGGAGGACGTCCGTCGTCTCCGCCCCCTCCGTTCTCACGTGTGCGTGTGAAGGACGAGCGAACAGACGGGACAGTGTTGCAGAGAGCCCCCCCTCCCATTTTACAGCGCACGTTGTTGCTTATTTTAGATTTCCTTGCGTATCAGTAAGATAAATCTTTTATAAATGAGCTGCGGTAATTCAATAGCACGAGGCTTCCTGATTGGATTATGTGAGACGGGCTGAAAATGCCATCTGGCCTCAGCAAGGGAAATCGGTGTTGACGCAAAAGTGCAAACAAGATGTGGAAAGATTTTTCAAGATCCCATATTAGGCGAAATAAACAGTACACCGCCTTCCCTCCCTGCCACCACTCCTCACAATAAGTCGTGTCAGTTGTTGGAGAAAAAAATATATATTATTTTCGTGTGCCACTTTTTCAAAAAGGCAAACAGTACGAAAGAGGATTAGGGCCACAAGAAGAGGAAAAAATATTACAGGAAGGAGATTTTTTTTAAAGTTTTGAAGTTTAGTGACTAAAGTCAAAATTTTGTGAAAAAAGTCGACGTAAAATAGATGAATTTCTTTGAGTAAAGTCAATATAAAAAAGACGAAATTTCATTAATAAAATTGACGTTTAAAGAGACAAAACTTTGTGAATAAAGTCGATACAAATTTTGTGCATTAAGTGGAAAGGCTAAAAAGGCTAAATATCCTGTTTCCTGGAGACCTGTGGGAGGTGAGGGAGGCTAATCAGCCACTTGAGGTTGTTTTTACTGCAGTCAGGGATACAAACTGAAAATGTGGAACTGAGCTCCCGCAGTTACTGGTGGACTTTTTCAAATTGCGCAACTCTTCCACATATTTCTTTCTTGGATTCACCCAAAGTTTTATTTTTGCACAACTTGGGTTGCACTGGCATGTATCCCGATGGACTCACTGCTTAACCCGGAGTCCGGGATGAAAGAACATCACCTCCTCGGGGAGACGAGCGTAAACAGGATCAGAGGAGCTCCGTGCCGAGAAGATCCTTGTCGCCGGGATGCGTCTAAACTATCCGCTTACCCTGGGATTTTATTTTATTGTATTTTTTTTTTCTTTTTACAATGAACACGTAAACACGGCCACGCCAGAAAATAAATATGTGTCCGTCCGCTGGGCCGGGCCGGCTCGGAGGGTCCCGGCTCGGCTGGACCACCACAACAGTGTTTGTTCAGGCTGTTTTGGGAAAAGTCAGATAGACGGGAGGGAATCTGCCCTGCTCGTCCCGTACACACACACACACACACACACACACACAATCATTCTCCACAGCACATCATGTGTAATATGCGGTTTGACCTTTGAGCTTTTTCCCCTTAATTCTAATTTTTTAAGCCCTTCTTTCTTGCCGCCAGCTGCTGTTTTTCTCCAAACGCAGCTCCAGCAACGGCTGGAAAATCGGCGCACTTCTGTATCGAGTGTCGTGTGGAAAGTGCAAAACATGCACAAGTGCGGCAGGCGCATATGACGTCTGCGTCTCGAGCCCGGTGGGTGGGGCTTAACGAGGTGCCAGCTCTGGGCTGCCACAGAGAGAAATGTTTGTAGTCGGCTTCCCTAATATGGCAGCGAGACGTTCGTGCCACACATTCTAGTCTGGAACCGCACTGACTCACTGACTCTTCTCCGTCTCTTTACATTCTGAGGAGTGAAAGAATCCGGACCAAACACAGAAGACCATTGTCCTCAAAACTCTCTCTGTCTGTTTCCCTCCGCAGAGCCTCCAGCGTCACGAGAGACGGAGTACCGAAGGTACGCAGAGACGTTCAGTCGCTCACAGTTTTCACTCATTCACGTGTTGCTGCTGTTTATTGCACTGCATTTGAATTAAAAGGGAAAAAAGGGAACGTGCTTTGGTGCGCTTTTGAGATGTCGAACCTACGAAAGAAGATTAGGGCCACAAGAGGAGAAAAAAATATTACAGGAAGGAGATTTTTATTTAAGTTTTCATTTTGTTTTAAGTTGGAATTTTGTGAATAAAGTCGAAAAACTTTGTGAAAGAAGTTGACATAAAAAGACAAAATTTTGTGAATAAAGTAGACGTAAAAAAAATAAATTCAACTTTATTCTCGAATTGGAAAATTGGAAAAAAAAATTCTATCTTAATTTTTTTTCTCTTCTTGTGGTCCTAATCCTCCTCCGTACAAATCTCACCCTGTACACATTCACCTGCTGGAAAGGTCCTGCATTGATGCAAAAATCCACTTTGGGGACAGGTAACATTGGCTCCGCCCACTGAGAGTGCTCCCTGTCCCGTTCCAAACATGTGGAAGGAATGAAGCATTAAAAAGATTAAAGTGTATAATATGGGACCTTTTAAAGTCGGAGGCACTGGCTGGCATGATTTTGCTTTGTGCAGCTGAGCGGATTCACCTCTCATCCGTCTGCAGAAGTTGTGCGGTGATGTTTGGAATGCAGCCACTCACGCGCATGAGTCCTGATTGCGTTTTTTTTTGTGTTTGTGTGTGTGTGTTTTTGTGCATGCTTGCGTGACTTCACCATCACCCAGGATGAACCGCAGGAAATCATCAAGCCCGTCCCCATCACTCACGCCGCCACCAGCAGCACCTACACCAGCCCCGCCCCTCAGCCAGCCTACAATAAGACGGCGCGGCCCTTTGGCGGCGGCCGCGCCTCCCCCGCCTCCATAGCCACCATCCCCTCGCCGTCGTCCGCTTTCACGCCGGCCGCCCCCTCGCAGCCCCCGTTCCCGCTGAGGTCCAGCCCGGCCGCCGCCAAGCCGGGCGTCGGCCCGTACCCGGCCTCCTCCTCCTCCCCCTCCCTCTCCTCCTCGTCCAATTCCTCCTCTCCAGCCAGAGTGACGGCCCCTCCCCCCTCCTCTTCCTCCTCTTCCTCCTCCTCCTCCTCCGCCACCTCGTCCCGCCCCAATGTTCCGCAGCCGTCCGTCTACAACACCCCCATCAACCTCTACTCCTCCAACAACGCCAGCGAGGTGGCCATGGGGCAGCGGCGAGGCCTCCTGGAGAGCCAGGGCCTCTCGGAGAACTTCAGCGAGTACGTATCCCTCCAACACTTTCCACATCTTTTCTTTTTCCTCCTTCCTCACACACACACACACACATACGCCTAGGCGGAGTGACCAGCGCCGCCTGTGCTGGACGGAGAACAGACGTGGTAACTGGAAGATTTAATAATATTCGCTCGTGCTGCGTCGGATCCAGGAGCTGCGGTTTCCAGGCCACAGATAATTGGGAAACTTTTTCAGGCTCCTTGAGAGAAGAATGAAATATTATGTGCCGCAACACCACCCCTCCCCGCCCCCCACTTTCTCAGTATAAAACCCTATTTGTTCTCTATTATTCCATCCCCAGATTGTGCGTCTTAATGTGAAAGGCCAAGGGCTCGTCCTCGCTAATGTTTTTGGTGCAGCTGCACGTGTGGAAAAGACTGCACATCTTGTTTGAATCTTCCGGGCTGGAGGAGAGTCTAGACAGGAGGAGAAGCGATGCTGCCGGTCGGTAATTGGGAGTTGAGTTGGCAGCAGGACAGGAGCTGCTGCTGCTGGTGCTGCTGCTGGTGCTGCTGCTGGTGCTGCTGCTGGTGCAGCACTTGCTCCTGATTAGCCGCAATCCTGGCAGCTCTGTCTGTCTGGGAGGTGAAAAGCTGCTTCACACCTCAAACACACCTGGGAAACGGAGTTGTTTTGTCAGGCCACAGAGGTGAAGGCAGACAATCTCTCATCCGTCTGCCTGGTGTTCCTGCAGAGCCCAGCCGCAGCATGACTGCATGGCTTGCAGTGCTTCGTTTAGAGGGTTTTCTTCTCGTGCACGGCCTCTCAGAAGAAAGAAAGAGGATTAGGGCCACAAGAAGAGAAAAAGATTTCATTGAAGTTTTCTTTTTGAGTTTTGAGTTGAAATTTTGGGAATAAAGTCAAAATTTCGTGAAAAAAAAGTCGACATAAAACAGACAAAATTTCGGGAATAAAGTCGAAATTTCGCGAATGAAGTCGATGCAATTAAAGTGGAAATTGGCAAATGGACTGGATTGATGGTGGATGAACCCAGTTACCCACAGTTAAAGTAAACTGCTGAAAACAGGTGCATCCTACAAGGTTCACCCTCAGTAATCAGGAAATTGGCAAAAACGGAAGTAATCCACTGCACTTCCATGCAGAGCCTTTCCACTTTATTCTCGACATTTTGACTTACTTCACGTTGACATTAATTGCAAAATTGTGATTTTATTCACGAAATTCCGTCTTTTTTACGTCAACTCTGGAATTGAAAACTGAAAAAAAAAATCTATCTTAATTTTTTCTCCTCTTGTGGCCCTAAAAAAACCAATCGTGTTTAGGCACAGTGTCTTTTCCTCTCTGTCTTTCAACTCTCCTCCTTGCCCCCCATCCTTTCCCTCCTCCTCCTCCTCCACTTCCACTCCCCTCGGCCCTCAGGACGAAGACGACGACACCAAGTTAGTGCCGCGAAATGATGACATGCACGCTCGAGTGGCTCTCTAACCATGCGGAATGTGATTACAGCCTTTGCCGTCGCTCTGGTTTATGATTAAGGAAGGCATGCCGTTGCAGCTCCTTTGAGGGCCCGTGACGAAGCAAAGGGGGGGGAAACAACCCTCACATTTCGCCCTCGCCCTGTCGGGCAGTACGTGCTCGTCTTCAAGGTCTGAACAAACTGCAGCTCGTAAAATTACCCGCCTGGGAGTCGGGCGGGCGTCGCCGCTCGGTGACACGGGAGGGCCAACGGTGCAATTACACTGGCAGCTCCGCCAGCGCGTCTGCTCGCTGCCCACTATGCGTTGTGCCCTGGCTAAGAATAGAGACAGGCGTCTTTGATCAGCCGTCACCTCGCCTCACCTGACTCACTGCTAGCAGGCTAAAAACGGCTCTGAAACTACAAAGAAAGTCCGAGACAGCTTCTCAGGTGTCTGACGTTTGACTGACTCGCACTATTGGAGGTGCAGTTTGAGGCAGAAGCGCAGCTGCTCAGCTGCGTTTTCAAGTAGCTTGACGTCATTACAGGAAGGAAGAAAAATCCCTTTTTAATTCAGCAGCGTTCTGCCGCCCCCCTGTGGAGGGTCTTGATCACTGTCACGTTGGCCTCAGAAAAACGGCAGCTGCCCTCACGGCTATTGTTGCGTTTTAAAGGATCGGATTCGGGGATGTAGTGGCACCTAGTGGTGAGAATGCAACCGAGTGAATGCCCTGCAGAAAGCAGATGGCTTCATTGCCAACTAACTTTTTATTTCCTTCGTATTATTTTCACCGTGCCTCCTGATCTGCAGTTTTCTCCTTGATGGTCAGAACAAGCTCCTCTGTCGACCACATTTTTATTGTTTCACTTTTTTTCATGCATTTTTTTTTTTACTTACCGTTTGCCTGCAGAACTCACAGCCTCCTGACAGATGAAGGAGACAGTTTTGACAACTAACCACCGTCTGGTTCATACTAAGAAAATCGCTGAATAATCCTCCATGTGCATTGAAGCGTGGCGTGGCGGCCGTCTGGGTTATTTGAGACCGTCGTCAGCGTTGCTTTGCGCGCACGTACGACTTTAAAATGTCTTTACCATCTGCTCGGTCTGTTAAAAAAAAAAAAAAAGCATCCTGCTTCTGCCGCATCGTCACTCTGCTGTTTGACCTGCATCCAACAGGAAGCTGAACCTGGAATCTGACTATCAACTGGGCGACCCCAGCAAGAAGCGGCTGATCGAGGACACGGAGGACTGGCACCCCCGGACCGGCATCTCCCAGTCCCGCTCCTTCCGTATCCTGGCCCAGCTGACCGGCACCGAGAACGGTGAGCCGCGACTGTCAGCGTCGGAGCGCAGGGAATTCTTCCCATACATGGTGTTCTGTTGATCATGAGCCATCCTGCTGTCTCTGTGGAGGCTGAGACACGTGGTAGACTGGCTGTCAGGCATCTTCTTTCTAATGATACTGTATATTAATATTGTGGTTTTAAAGTTTCCATAAACTTTCCATCGCTGTCAAAAGTCATCCCTTCATCCTACGAGTGTTTATTGTTGGCTGGTGACTGACGTCGCTCCTCTTCTTCCTCTTTGCTACAGAACAAGCTCCGGACAACGCTGCCAAGAAGTGAGTGACCGCCGCTGCTTCTGTGCTGGTTGGAGAAACCGATTATTGAGCGGCCGCGTTCCAATACGTCTTGATCGCCGAGATTTCAAATGCCGCGAATTTCCCCCTGCCCGCCCCCCCTGCCTCCTCCCCCGGCTGCAGCCTGTAATTCAGAGTTAAACCCTCGCATCCTGAACTGATAGTCCCCCAGCGTCGCGCTCAATTTGAGGTCTCCCTCTGGATAAGCTGCGGTGGAGTCGGGCTCGGGCTGCCGTTTCCTGCCGATGCTCTCGACTTGATTTAATCAGCGGTAAAACGCAGCTCGTCTGGGCCGGCCCATCCAGCCGCTAATTAAGCCGCTGCGGGTTAACGGCTGTCCCGACTCCTGCCAGGCAGGGATTCCTGCCGTTCCTCCCCCGGCCGAGAGTCAAGAGCAGGGAGGAGGCGGCCAGTAGTGCACGTCGTCTGCTTTTAGCAAGTGGAGTCAGTAACTGGAGTAAAAACAAATGCCCCTCCCCCCTTTAAAATTCCCCTGATTGCTTTTCTCTTCTGCATCTTTTCTGCTTTGTCTTAACTTTCCAACTTTTCCTCCCTCTTTTTTTCCCTTCTCCGTGAACCCTCTGTGAACGATCAGAGCCAACAAGTTGGACCCAGAAGTTATTGGACACATGTACAACAAGCTGAGAGACCGGCACCACGACGTCTCTGCAAAGTTACTCAACGTCTAGTTTATTTATTGATTTATTTATTTTGCCCTCGTTGAAGTTGTTTGTGATTCGTTCTGTGTCGACCGTCTTTTAAAAAGTCCCATATAATGTTCATTTTCTCTCGACCTGTGCAGATTGGCACACACTGCCTTATAGGTGGAGCAAGCAAACAAAGTAGATGATGGACTCTTTGACTGTTGCAATATTGCAAAAATATGGGACCTTTTTAAATACATATATATATGTGTATATATTCTAATGAAGACACTGCTGCAGCCTCAGTTTGTCAACTTATAATCATCCCACCGTTTAAACAAGTTTAAACAAGGTTTTGCAACGTGTATGCAAGCAACCTCTGTAAGAATTTCTCCCAAATTTGAGCGAAACGACCGTCACTGCGTCGCCACTCCGTGTCTGAGCTCCTCCTCCTGTCTCTGCTGCTTATCTGGTGCTGCGAGCCCGTCTCTATGTTTTACCTCTGCTGCTTTTCATGGCTTTTCCTCAATAAACTCTTGTTCTTTCTTCCTTGCTGTCTGCTGCTTATTGCTCCCTCTTTCTTTCTTTCCCTTTGTTTTACCTCCAACGTCATCGTGTGGTGAAGGCCTACACTAGAAATTAAGTCCTCATGCATGGAGAGGAAGAGAACTTAATGCCCAGATGTAATAAAGGAGCTTCCTCAGTCAGGGACATTTGGAATGAACAGTGTTTGTCTCCATCCCTGAAAATCAACTTCATCATCTTCTCTTCGCAATTTACATCAAAACTAGAAAATAAATATATTTCCTGGTGAATCAGCAAAGGAAAATTATACTTTAGCCATAACTGTTTTAGGGCAGCAACATGTAAAATCTAAAAAACTGTATAAGTGACAGAACTTTTGCTCTGATCATGCAGCCGAGGTCAGAATCCCGTCATTTAGTTTTCACGAGCTGTGAAATTCTACAAGGGCTGCAGAGCCGAAAGACCACAAGTCTCCTTCAGACGCACTGTTGACCGCAGATCAGCGCTAAAGTGGCACCTCACACATTCCTGCTCGCTCCCAGGAATCAGTGCAGCGCTGCCCCCAGAGGTGACACCTATTCAGTGCGTTGCCATGGCGACAGCAAGCACTAATGCACAGCAGTGTGCAAAAGGCGGCCTTATATATTTTAGATTTTCAACAAATAGATTGAATGTTGATTTTATTTTTGTTCACACAACAATGGCGTGTGTGCTCCCCAGCGAGCCGGCTGACAGGAACGCTCCCGCCGTGCACGCTCCCGCCGTGCACGCCTCGCCGGCGTCCAAGACCCTCTCCAAAACCGCGGCGACGCCCTGGAACGGCAGCGTCACCCCTGGGTCTGCAGGCCGGAGCCCCGGAGCCCCGAGCAGGACCGCCGGCCCGCCGTCACACCTGGCAGGTACTGGAACCACCGCGGTCACAGGCAGTGGTGTAGTCTAGTTTATTCTCACTCTCAAAAAGACCAGAACATAAAACATAATTTTAATCACATTTTTTAAATGGGAAAGTGAGAAAATATGTATCTTTTCGCATTTTTTTAGTGGTTTTACGGTAATTTCGGACCTTCTTCTAGTGGTTATACGGCGTATACCTGTGTATTACGTAGACAACATCGCGGGTCCGAGGCTCTGCCTGCAAGTTGACAGTGTGCAGTTGCAGCTTGCGGCCAACAGAGGGCAGGCCTGTACTTTTAAACCATTCGCTCCAGAATCAGATTTTTTTCTCCCTCTCTCCTTATTTGGGATTATGCGCTGTGTGAAAGGTATTCCGTTAATGAGCTCAGATTATTGGCTTTCCCTCTTCCAGGAAGCAGATCAACGATCCGAGAATTTGACGCTTTGTGAAATAACAATCCGGCGATCAGCCATCACGAGACCTGCAGAAGGCCATCAGTCAGTCAGTGGTCTGTTATTAGTGGCGCTCAGAGACTCTTTAAGGAAGGTGGCACACAGTCGGCTCTCAGTTTGCTGCTGTAATTTATCAGATTAGCGCATACTTGAGCATTAGTGCGTGATTTCCTACAGGCGGCTCAGGACTGGGAACCCCGTGTTGCAGAGAACTGAGAGTTCTTCTGTTTTTAATGAAGGGCCTGGGTGGTTCCAAGACTAATTGCTAGTTAATGACACGCCCTTTTGATTGAGTCATCTGATTGGTCATCATTTCACATTGATTATTTTTATAAGAATGATCTCATTATTTATGTATTAGTTCTGAATTAAATTATTTTTTAATTCTTAAAATAAACAAAGTGGAGTCTTTGACGAGATTTACGGCTTATGCGCTTCGCACCATTCAATGGAAACACCTGCAAATCGCAACTGTACTTTGTCGAAATTTTCGAAACACCGCTTTTATTTTGCGAAAAACTGTCATGGAGACGCAGCGAATGTCTCACTTCCCTGCCGGCGCCCCGTCGTGTTTGTCCAGTCTGTTGTCGTTTCGGGAGCGCTTGGCCTCTGGCCGCCTCTCAGGCCTTTGATGCTCTGAAGTTGCCCGACGCAGCAGATGATGAGACCACGAGGAAGAGTTGTGAATTCTCTCCATATGTTCCGAGAGCAGCAGCAGGAGTTAGGAGGAGCAGGAGGAGGAAGAGGAGGAGGAGGAGGAGGAGGAGGAAGGGTGGATTATTTTTCCAGGTGCCTCCTCTTGCTGTGGGAATGCGTTGTTTCCCCTCAGTGGGATAAATTGATCCTTTCCCTGAGCGAGGCAGCGAGGTGGGGGCGGGGTCGCTCTGGCCGGTCCCAGCTGTCTGGAGGTCAGAGGTCACTAAATCATTACCATCCGCTGAGTGAAGGGGCCAAGCTAAACGGCTGCGCCCGCCTGCCGCTTCCAAATCTCCGAGTTTGCCAAAGTGGCTTTAATCTCACCCAGACGTGTTTGAAACACAGAGCCGTAATGTTCTCTTCTCGCTTTCTTTCTTTCCAGGACTTACAAAGCTTGGCTCCGCCCCCTCCAGTGTTACCAGTCTGGACCGGCCCACCCTGCAGCCGCACCCACAGGACCTGAACTCGCTGGTGCAGCAGGCTGAGACGGTCACGGGCGACTCTCGCACACCGGTGTGCCAGAAGTGCAACAACATCATCAGGTACAAAGGTTTAGCCCGCTGTTTGACAGCCTCCTGATAAAAAAAACAAACAAACTGCTGCTTTGTTGTTGGAGCTTCTGCATGTTTTCAAAGAGGTCAAAGACATTATTATGGTCTGTGAGGGCTTGGGGTGTGGTAACTAACTTGGGTGAGGCGTCGGTGCCCCGTATGACATCACAAAGGGCTGAATAGATTTCCTGAAAAGTGGAGCCAACGATGTTGTTTCATAAACCTGCAACAACTTCCTATTTTTTTTAGACAGTAAATCACTTCCTGTTTGGGCTTCTCATCCTGTTTTTTGCCCCGTTCGCCACCAGGGGTCCCTTCCTCATCGCGATGGGCATGACGTGGCACCCCGAGGAGTTCACCTGCGACCACTGCAACTCCTCGCTGGTGGTGAGCGGCTTCGTGGAGGAGCAGGGCCGCCTCTACTGCCAGCACTGCTACAGCCAGTACTTCGCGCCCACCTGCGCCCGCTGCAAGCACAAGATTCTGGGGGTGAGAGGTCGTCACAAAGTCATGGCTGAACCTGACTGAATAAATGCTCCTCGGTCATTTTTACGTGTTTTGAAGCATTTGTAATGTCCTAAATGAAATTGAAAGAAGACTTAAATGAATTCACTCAATCGGTGCAAACTTCAAGGTCTCTCTCTCTTTTCTCCCGTGGAGCGCAGAAGATCACGAATGCCTTGAAGGACACGTGGCACGTGTCCTGCTTTACGTGCGTGGCCTGCCAGCAGCCAATCGGAGGCAACTCCTTCCACATGGAGGACGGCCAGCCGTACTGTGAACAAGGTGAGAGAGAGAGCGTTTCCGTCACCAGGTTGAGTTACCAATTCCATGTCCACTCCACAGGTTTTTTTCTGTTCAGTTTTCATGCCAGACTGCATGAAAAGCTATGTAAAAAAAAGTACCCGACTTAGCTTGTGTTTAGCCCGCTGTTCACAGCCTCCTGCTGAAAATGATGATTTGGACCTTCCGCATGTTTGGAAGGTGACAAAAACAAGGAGTTCTTATCCAACATTTGGATGGGGGTGTTGCTAATAACCTGAGAGACGCACAAGTGCCCTTTTTGACATCACAATGAGCTGTTTTTGTCTGTTTTTTGTTTGGGTTGAAAAAGTTGAAGTTAGAAAAGCCAGAAGAACCTGATTTGTCATCATCCAAACGCTTCTCTCAGACTACTACTCCATGTTCGGGACCAACTGCAACGGCTGCGACTTCCCGATCGAGGCCGGCGACAAGTTCCTGGAGGCCCTGGGCGTCAAGTGGCACGACACCTGCTTCGTCTGCGCTGTAAGACCACGTCTCCCACCGCTGCAGAAGCACCAGAGCCGCAGAGCCGAAGCTGCGAGCTGCCGGAACAATGACAATGTGCTTCTGTTGCAGGTCTGCTGCGCCAACCTGGAGGGTCAGCCGTTCTTCTCCAAAAAGGACAAGGTGCTGTGCAAGAATCACGCCCACAACGTCAACGTTTGACGGCACCAACCCACCATACAACCCCCCCTGCAGGCTGAAGTCAGGGCGGAGCTGCAAGACAGCAGCAGTTAGACGTTTGAGTCTTTTCTTAGATTAAAGAAAAAAAAAACTTGTTTCAGCTGTTTTTTTTTTTTTTTTACTTTTTTTATTTTGGTCCAGCAGCTTTGGGTGATGGGTTTCCACTGTAAGTCTGTAGCTACTCTTCTCATGCCGTATCAATTTTTTTTTGGTGATAATTGATGAATATGCAGGAGTGCATGTCACACTCTGCTTTCTCCCCTGCGCGTGAAAAAAAGTGTGTGTTTTAAGCACTACTTGTTTGTGCTGAGTATTTATTTGTGTTGATATGTTTCACGCAGAAAAAAAAAAATCAAAGTTTACTGACCTACTGAGCCCCTCGGGAGGGAACGCGTTAAGGGAACAAAGGATACAAAAAAAAATTCATTTAATGTAGAAAGAAATGCTTTTGGCAAAGTGAGTTGAAAATAAAAGCGATGGGAAATGATGTAGTATTTATTTACTAGAAAGTGTAGGAAAAATTTGGATTTTGTTAATCTACTAATTGTTGTTTTTATTTTTCTGTGACAAAATGACTTGTGTGTAACCGTTCCCACAAACAAAAATAACAATTGTGTAAAAGGCGACACTTGCCCTTAAAGTGTCTTTAGCATACAGAGCAGATAAGATGACAGTCTATGTTTAACTCGCATAGATGGACTGATTATGTTGTATATTTTGCAATACCTTTAAAATTCAAGGTTTTTTTTTTTTTGGACAGCAATCTCAAAACGATTCATTAACCCCAAATAATTTTAATATATATATGTATTTTTTTCTGTGCATTTCTTTTCAGTAGAGGAAAATAATCTGTGTGTGCTTGTGCCACGGGATACTGTATTTATAGGCACCTTTCTCCCTCCTCCTATTTTAAATAAAAGGCTTCATCACTGAACAGAGAGAGTTGATCCATCTCTTCCAACAATAATGATACATTAAAGTGAAACTGTTATTTTTTTTATGATGATTTTTCTTTTTTTTTTTTTTTTTTTTTTAGAATAATAATAAATACCTTCATCTAGACCGGTAACTGATAAAAGTCTTATTTTTATTTTATTTTTTGACGCACCTTTGAAAATAACCAACATTCTGTGGACACTTTTACTTGCCGAGTTTTTTATTTTATTTTTATTTTTTTTACGTACCGAATTCTGAAAACCCTGCGTTGTGCGCGCCAGTCTACACGCGTGCTTTTACGCAGGCAGCGCATTCGCACGCGCAAGTGACCTAAACGGGCTGCAGGAAATAGGCGCGCGGTGAGTGCAGTGGGTGCGGTGACGTGAGATGCCAGAGCAGCCAGTCGAGCACCGCGCCGCACTTCTCCAAAGACTCCGGAGGTGGGCGCTGTGCAGCGCAGCGAGTCGCAAAACAAAAACAAAAAAAAAAAAAACCCCTCCGGCGATTCCTCGCGCTGCACTCGGACGAACCGCGGCACCAAACAGCGGGACAAGAAGTGAGGAGCAGCGCGCTGAGGAGTTCGCGGCCAGCAGGAGACGGAGAGACGGTGAGAGCAGTTTGTGAAGCCACGCTGCCTCCAGCGCGCTTCGAGCTGGAAGTCCTTTCTGCCGGCCCGGTTCTGATTGCTGAAGCGGTTCACGTGTTGTCCGTGAGTTCCATCACCTCTTGGCTTGTTGCGGCCGAACGATGGCCCGTTGGATGCTGGAAGCAGCGATCAGCCTGATGATCATAGTTCTGCTGCTGATGGTGATGTTGTTGTTATTGTTGCTGCGCGTCGACCTGATGTGATCTTGATCTTGTGAATGTTGCCCGGTTAAGAAAAAGACACGGTCAAGTTTATTAGAAATCACGCTGAAATGATTTCAAAATGATCCCATAAAGTGTTTAAGGTGCGATTTGCCATGTTTGTCTCGTTATAAATCACCCAGCAGAATGTTGTTCCCCAAGAATTTAATAGAAGAACAAAAACAAACAAAACAAAAAACTATTTTTAATCTTAAAATGATACCAAAACATAATAGAAAAACTTGGCAGATTTTTTTGTGTGTGGGTGATTTTTTTTTTTTTTTTTTTTTTTTTTTTAATATGTCAGGTTAAATATGGAACAAATAATTTCTTCAGTCCTCTGAAAACAACAATTTGACCATTGATTGACTGTGTGAAGCTGAAAGAGCTTTTGCTTACAGTGATCCTCTGAAAGGAAACAGTGTAATTTTTCTATTTTTGGTAAATTAAATAATTCCAGATACACCGCTCCCTCTCCCCAGGAATAACACGCAGTGTAGTTTCTTTCATTATAATTACAGGAAATGAGCCCAGCCAATCAGAGTAGAGAGAATTGGTGCCAATTAAGGGGGTAGTTCACTTAAAGGAGGAATTTCACCCACTTAGTGCACAGCCTGAATATCCAGCGTATCCTTCCACTGGGTGGTATTCTTCATGGCTGTGAAACTCTGGAACTGTTGCGTGGATCAAGGCCGAGCGGATGGGTGTTGCGAGCTGTCCCTTTAGGGAGCCGGCCAGGGGCAGAATCCAGGGGACGAGGCTGATAAAGGGAAAGCGGAGGATGAAGTAGCGATGAAGTTTTGACTTTATTGTCTCTCTCTCTCTCTCTCACACACACACACACACACACGCACACTTTGAGCAGCCTGTCGTGTAATGTGAGCGCAGCAACTGTCAGACAGAGTTAATCGTGCATCAAGAGACGGGCCGTCAGACATTCAGAGATGTGTTTTCCAGCTGCTGGGACACACACACACACACACACACACACACACACACACACACACATACACACACACTGCAGAGGACAGCAGCATCCCCTATCAAGGCTTTTCACAGAGATTCCATCCGTCATTCACTCACCGCTTTCCACCGCTAACCATCATCACCTCCAGTGTGTCCCGCACATGCCAGAGGAAACACACACACACATACACACATGCACACACATGCACACACATGCATACACACTTGACACACATCCGTATTTTCTTTGTAAGAGCTCATGTCAACGCTCAGGCTGGTGCAGACATCCGTACTTGAAGTCCTTCCGCACGTCCTCCCTGAGGAGCGGATGGATGGATGGATGGATGGATGGATGGACGGACGGACTGACGGACGGACGGACAAACAGACGGACGGATGGATTGAGTGGATGATCGCTTTTTTGGCTTGCAAGTGAAAAAAAAAGAGTTCTTGAACTCAGCTTAAGTTTGGATCAGAGCCTGGAGATAAACGGCTCCGCGGGGAGCAGAGGAGACACGGCGGTTACGGCGCCCCCCTCTGAGGGGAAGTTTCACGGAGGACGCCGCTGTGGCTCGATATAATCGTCTCCTCCTGGCTTTGGCGAGGACAAGCGGGGTCCGCCTCACCGTTTCTACCTCTGATGAGAGACACGTGTGGGCGCGAGAAAAGAGGCTAAACAAAACCAAAAAAAAAAACAACTGTGGAACGGGAAGGAAAGAGGGACAGGGTGATGATGTGACTGAACAGAAGAGGATCATGGGTATTCATTGGGTGTTTTTCGCTCGGTGTGAAAGTGTTGGCTGAACCATGAGCTCCCTTCTTTCTTTCTTTCTTTCTTTCTTTCTTTCTTCTCCCAGAAGAAGGAGCGCTGCATCGCTGGAGGCGCTGGAGGAGTCACAAGATGCTGGCAGTCAGTTCTGCTCAATCGGCGAGCGGAGCAGAACACGCAAAACGCTGTGTGGTTCTAAGAAAGAGAGTCATGGAACAGATGTTGCACCCTCGTTGCAATTACAGC
This sequence comes from Thamnaconus septentrionalis, assembly GCA_009823395.1. Lineage (NCBI taxonomy): Eukaryota > Metazoa > Chordata > Actinopteri > Tetraodontiformes > Monacanthidae > Thamnaconus > Thamnaconus septentrionalis. The sequence continues at coordinate 6,218,946 of CM020518.1, forward strand.
CACTGAGCTGCGCACAGTGCAGGGGGAACATTCAAGCCAATGTGCATTATTTTGCATGCTTGTTAAATATGGAGGTTTTTTTTTTTTTTCCTCCACAACCTGCGAGTCCCTTTGACAGTCTAACCTGTAACTGTGCAGTTGGATCCCTCCGACTCCCATGAACACTCACTCTGTCTTTTCACACGTTCGTCGGCGACGCCAATACGTTTTTTTGTTATCTTGATGGCGTTTCAACAACATTCCGACAGGAAGGCGGTTCATAAATCTGCTGAGTCGGCGGGCGGCCCGGGGAGCCGAACCCACTCAGGTCACCCACTGAGAAATAGAGCCTCAGTGTGTCCGGCGGGAGGACAATAGCGGCCTGTGTGCGCTGCGGCCGAGGCTCCGTCCTGTGACGCTGGACCTGCTGGCAGCCGCCGCCGCCGCCGCCGCCACCGTGTTTCGGAGTGAAAGTCACACCCCGGCAAGAATGTCGAGAATCCCGTCGTCGAAAAAGTGACGCAAAACAGCACCTCTGAGAATCGCACGACGCAGCTTCTCGCGGCGTCTGAAGGGCAGGTTGCAGGCAGGTCGTCCACCCGCAATTACGGCCCAACAGGGTGGTTTTATTAAAACAGAAGAAAAAAAAAATTGCAGCTGAGCCGGACCACCCACCATCAGGCCGGGTACGGTGTGACTCACCTGCTTCTGCTGCGGAGGGAAAGTCCAGAATCCTGCAGCGTGTCAGCGGCGACCTCCGTTACTCCTGCAGATACGATCGGCCGTGACACTTTTCAGGACTCGCGCCCTCCTGCATGCCGCTCAGAACCGGATCTCCGCTGATCCGTCGGCGCGGATCAGAGCCCCCGACAGCTGGCAGCTGGACCCGTCGGCTAAATTGCCGCCGACGGCCAGTTTGCCACCACTCTGTGGCTATGAGCGGAGCTGGACAACCAGATGAGATCAATTTTCTGGGTCGGGGCAGCGTGTGTGCGCGCTGCGTGCGTGTGTTTCTGACGACAGATTGTAAAATGGGTTACACATGTGTTTTTTCTTCTCCTCTAGGTTGGGAAGAGGTCAGAGGGCATTTCGAGGCGTACCTGTGAGGCGAAACCTGCCGACAGCAGAGCTCGTTGATTTTCACCCCGAGCGGACGAGGAGGACAAAGGACTGAGAAGTTACCACAGCAGGTGAGTTAGCGCGTGCTAATTGTGCTAATGTGTTAATTCCGAAGCTAATGGTAACTTGGGGGAACCTGAAGTTTTTTTTTGTTGAGAGTGGAAGTGCAGGGAGGCGGTTTGTTTTGGTCTGCATGGAGTTTGATGCTGCAACATCTATTGGTAAAATTTACTAATGCACAACTGTGACCTACTTTTTTTTGCATTTGGGGTACAAAGTTTAACTGCTGTGTCATTAAAGTTTTCCTTTTATTTCAAAATATTAATTTTAGTGTTACCGTGGACTTGCAACATACGTATTATATTAAATATGTTGCTAGATCGAGGAAAAGCGCAGTTGCAGGGCTGAACAGTGAATTTGCCATGGCCTGATTGTTTTAACCATTGTTTTCTGCTGCACTGTGTTTTCCCAACTATGTTCAAACTTGCCGTCACTGTCGACATGCAATTGCGAATTTCCTGTTCAATTCAAAAGCCAAATCGTAAGGAGACGTTTTTTCACCAGTAAACTAAAGACGCGATCGCGTGCTGATGCTGACAAAATAAGTACAAAACAGGAACAGCTGTCTGGGTGTGTATTCTGGGCCTGCATCCTAATCCTCAACACTCTGCCGGATCAGAGCGGCAGCCTAAACAGGTGACAGGTGAAAAACTCGCCAATCCGGGAGACTTAAACATTTGGATTAGAGGCGATTAGCCGCCGCAAACAACACCAACATTTTTGGTTCGCGCGTCAAACTTTCTCAGCCCTGTTTGTCTGTACACATGTCAATCAAACTCCCAGCGGGTCGGATCTCAACTCCAAACTCCCAACTCTGCCCCCCCCCCTGCACCCCGTGACAGCTGCTGCTGTCTTTGGCACCAGTTGTTGTATTTTTCCACCGTTTTCCCCAGTGATGCACACATTTTTCTCTCTCAAACGTCCTCTCTGCTGTTGGGATGAAAATAGTTGATAACCCCTGTGAAAATAGCCGAGTTATCAAATTACAATCACGTGGTCATGCTCAATTACATGCTTTTCCTTGATGGCAGAGAGGTCAGAGGGCAGCGTTTGGGTTCGATTGAGGAAATGGTGAAAGATTTCGCTCAAACTGCTGCAATTAAATGCGTAAAGTACTCGTCTGAAGTTGAACACATGCAGACCCGCTGGTCCCCCTCTGTCTTAAAACAGCATATTTAGCTCTCTGTTTGCAGCCACAAGTAAAAATCACTGGTTTTCAGCTTCCTGCTAATGCTTCGCTGGACCCTCCATCCAAATCTAGAGCCAACACCTGTCTTGGGGTATGGATTCACAGCGATATAAGGTGGCTGTAAACAGAGGGCTAAATGTGGCATTTTCTTGAGATGTATGGATGGTTTTCTGGGCTTGGCTTCTGCGGTAGAGAAATCTGGCAATGAGCAGAACAATCTTTGAATGGAGTTGCACCTTCAGAAGTCCAGCTTGTGCAGGTTGAGAGTGTGGGACACCAGGGTGTCTCAGCTCGCCTCGGTCCAGTGTGTTTACAGACATAGCTACACTCGGTCTACGTCCAGATCCCCTCCCCCGGCCCCCTATCCCTGGAATCCCTCCTCATACTTCTGCCTTCTGCTCCCCGACCCACCCCCACCCCCAACCCCACCACCACCACCACCACCCTGGTCCCTTCGCAACTTTGTTTTTCTTAGTTTAAGCCAATTTTACCGCCTGCTTTTAAAGTGTTGCAAATCGGTGGTGATGGCGGTGGTGGTGCGGATGGAGGTGGGGGGGGGGGGGTGGAGCTGCTGCCAGAGAAATTCCCCAACACACACACACACACACACACACACACAGGCACAGGAGTCCATACAGTACAGTACAGCATGGCCCGTAGAGCCCGCGGGGGCCCAGATGGGGGCGGGGCCAGACGTGGGCCGTCGGCTCGGCCGTGTTGCTGTTGCTGTTGTTGTTGTTGACACTGTGACGCCTGGATGCTTCCTGCAGTCTGAAACCGACCCGTCCAGGCACAGAACAAAACACTTGTTCTACAGAGTGCAGGAGGTGTCGGCTCTGTGATGGATGACTGGGCCGACTGGGCCGACTGGTCCACGCTCACTGGACATTATTCTTATTATTTCTCTGACGGACCCGCCCTGTGAGTGCCCGTACATGTGCAGGGAGTGGGTTCTTAATTTTTTTTCCATGTCCTCAGCTGTCCAGGTATGCACGCTTAAATCTCAGGCTTCTGTTTTTAGAACCTTTCAGCATTTTCACATTTGAGAGGTTTTTTTTTTTCTCCTCACCTCCACCCTCCCACCCATCCATCCATCCCGGCTGGTTGAGGTTACTTAATTTTTGTGGGCGCCTCGTCAGAAAGAAAACACACGAGTGCACACCCACACACCCACCCACCCAGCATCTTGACCACTTTGTTTTTTTTCTTCGTCCAGCAGAAGAAAACACGGCCTAATTGTTGTAATATGTGCGAGCGAGTCTCTCCGCAAAAGGAAAACCAGTAAAAGCCACAAGGCGTTGGCACCGTTAGACAAAAGTCACTTATCCCCCCCAACACACACACACACACACACCATCCCCACCACCACCACTACCAACGCCTCCACGTGTCTCCCTGTTTTTGAGTTCAAACGCTCCGACCTTTCACGCAGCACAAGAGCGCTACTGTTTTAGCCGCTGTCAGAGCAGCGGCCGCACAGGTGGAGGGAGAGAGCGGCGCAGCTGCTCACCGCAGAAATTACGGCACTGTTATAAAAAAAAAAAAAAAAGCACACACTCACACCCACACAGAGATTGTGAAGCTGTGGGGACGGAGCAGGAACTCCTGTTGGGACCAGTCGTACGTCCATAATGGAAAAAAAACTACATCTAGCAGGAAAATAATTCCTGTCTAAGCTAATTTTCCTGCTGGTTTTTGAGCAGCCATTTGGGCTCTGCTCATCGCAAACTATGGAAACCCAACGTCCACTCACTCAAACAACACACAGAGTTGCCAACCGTCAGAATTGTCCCGTATTTGACAATGAGATGGTGCGTCTCGTGTTGAATCGATACGGGACGGGGTTTGTCCAGTATGTCTGAGTTGTCTTGAATGTAAATTTATTTTTGATGCAAACTCCAATTCGTTTCCATAAAGTTTGCGTTCAGAACCATAACCTACGTAGCTTGCAGGCAATACCATTGCACAACCCGTTCACAAAAAAGCCTACTGGCTGCGTAGCTTGCGCAGAGTAGGCTATGAATCAGGATTGCTTGTTGTTTTCAGCTTTATTTATTTAATTCCTTTGTAAAAGCCATCCATCCTGCACTTCATTGATTGTTGTCTAAAAATATGTTCAGTTGAAAGCTTTCAATACAATTTAAACACTCAGCTTATTTCTAATGTCTACTGGGAACAAAGCAGTTCAAACTATGTGAAGCATATACTGTTATGAAACCCTATTTTGAGTTGTGATTTACCGCTACTGGCGAGCCACTGGCCTGTGATGGTCATGGCCCCGAGCACTGTGGGAGGCCTCCTTTATTTCTCTGAATGAAAGCTGGCAACACTAAACACACATTATAAAGCCGCTCGCAGGGACGCGCTGACTGAGCTGACTGTGGTTGACTGGCTAAGTCTTCTCCAAACGTACACGTAGCAAAAAGAAAAAGACAGAAAAAACGGGGGGCCAAAGCAAATATCCAAGTCCAAGACTCTGTCAACTCAACTAAGACTTTTAGTCCCCTCAACACTATTAGATTCTAATCTGTGTATTCTGGCACAGCCCCGTCGCGCACGGCTGCTGCTCCTCCCCACGCGGAGCGGCGCAGCGCTAATTAACAGCTGGGTCCGCTCTCCTTCCGGACACCTGCAATAACAACCCTGTAGCAGGTTAGCCAGCTAGCCGCTACCCGCTAACTCTTTCTTTTTCTTGTAACCAGATCCTGGCTTTAAGCCTCCTAAGAGAGCTGAATAGAAGAGGGGAAAAAAAGCTGGTTTTCTCCTCACGTCGGACTCCACCGTGGCTAAAGATGTAGGCCGATCGAGTGAGCGGCGTGGCTAACTGCCCCCTCTGCCCCCCCACACACATCCCCCGCCGAGAGCTGATTGGAAAAGCAGAAAACGTAACATCAGATCCTGTGTGAGGGGTCAAGCTGAGTTTTTTTTGTGGTAGATGCTACTGGAAGCGGTCGGTTGCCTTGGCAGCTCTGAAGGTCATCACAGGACTGGACAGAGACACTAGCTGCATTTCCATTGCCCATAGAATTGCGCAAACCTAAATATTGTGATAAAAAACTGGTCATGGAAACACCTAAACTTCAAAAAACCTCTCAAATATTGCTTGCTAAGTTTTTGACGCTCTAAATGAGGTGGTTTTTCAGACGTATCAATATAGAGGTATATCGCAAAGTGTCATGGAAACACTTGTTTTGCAAGCAAACGTAATTCTCGGTAAATCTCACGGGACAAGATTTATCGAGAATTACGTTTATTAATGGAAACACCTGCAAATAGCAAATGTACTTTGTCGAAATTTTAGAAATGTCGCTTTTATTTTGCGAAAAACCATAATAGAAACGCAGCTACTGATTATTATTGATTCACTGTTTGGAGCCGTCAGTTTTGAACCGTACATGTGACTTTTCACATTTGTCAGATGAGGAGATGAACTCAATCCGCCTGCGATGATGACGATCACGTTTTTGTATTTCGTCCATCCGTCAACTGTCCGGGATCACCCCCACCTCCCACCGCCCTCCAAACCCCCACCCCCTCCAACCCCCCCGGTGCAAACAGAGTTCATCGTCCTGATGTTCTCATCGCTCGCTGAGGTGGAGGGACGTCTGGCTGCGTCCAAAACCTTTTTCTCATCTTTCCTTCCTGTCCATCCACGTTAGACACGGTGCGACGGAGGACCAGCTGCCTCTCTCTCTCTCTCTCTCTCTCTCTCTCTCTCTCTCTCTCTCTCTCTCTCTCTCTCTCTCTCTCTCTCTCTCTCTCTCTCTCTCTCTCTCTCTCTCTCTCTCTCTCTCTCTCTCTCTCTCTCTCTCTCTCACTCTCTCTCTCCCTCTCCTCGATTGCCATCCACAAGGATCCGCTTGTGTGTGCGCTGCTCTCGGATTGGAATCGCGAGCATGGAAAATAAATGTTATGTGGCCCGTTTGACTGAGTGCGCCGCCTCTGATCTTGACACCGGACCCGCTGGGGAAGGGGGGGGCGGGTCGAATCATCACTGTGGAATTTTTTTTTTTTTTTTTTGCTTGGCTTTGATCACGGGGCCGTCCAGAGGGGTGAAGAGGGTGAACGTCACGGAACCCCCCAAAAAATTGAGAGGCGGGGGGGCCAGGAGGGGTTAATGTGACACGAGCGCTTGAAATGTATCATCCAGACGGCGGAGGGGGCGGAGTCAAAGAGAAAGAGGAAGAGGAGGGGGGCAAAAATCTGATTACTGCTTCACGCCGCGGGAGTTGGGTGTGCGGGGGGGTCAGCGGCCAACAGATGACCGTCATAAACAAACATAATCAGGCCTCAATTACCGGCCGCGCTCCACTGTTTACATTCCTTCCGCGTGGAGCCGTCAGATAGAAGCTCAGCAGAACACGCCGGCTGCGGCGGCGCCACTGATGCCGATCCAGCAGCTCCGGGTCGCCGCCGCCACAACCTCAGCGAGGCTCCACCCGCTGAGGACGCCCCCCAGAGTTGTTGTACGCAGTGACGTAGTTGTGAGATCAAGAAAGAGATTTGTTTGGGATATGCTGTCTTACCACTAGAGGGCTCTGGACCACACACATGTTTGGCCGAATATTCCACACCCCCAGAGTCCAAGATGGCTCCCATTCATTTCACTGAAGTTGTTCACCCAGCGCAGACGCCGAAAAAGTTTCTGACTTCCGCATTAACGGGCCCATAGAGCATGCGCAGTAGTGTCACTTCCCATCATGCCTCTGATCACATGATCTATTTGGCCAATCAGAACGAGCTGAGACACAGCAGCACGTACGACGATGTGACGTCACGCTGTGAAGAAACTCTTTTCTGCTGATTTTCTGGCCTTTAATTTTTTTTTTTCAAACGACTAAAAGACCATAAGTGAAAAATCTACAATAGAAAGATTTGCTATGAATCGTGTTTCAGGTCACAGTCGTCCTGTCAGCCATTTTAAAGGCGTTTAGTTTTTGTATTGCGGTCTATGGGAAAAATGCCTTTTGGGCCCATGGGATTCTTTTGCTGCAGTACCTCAAGTGGCCACTGGGAAACATCTGTGCGCCACCATATTGCCAGTCCGGTATCCAGTTCTTATAATACATTCATGGTGTGTTCATACTACGCAAACACTCCGCTAGTGATGTTTCCCTCCAGATTTTCGCTGTCACACTGTGATGTTCAGACACCCCCCCCCCCCCCCCTCTTCCCCCTGAGGCTTGGCCGCCTCCCCCCTTGCCCTCCCCCTCCCTCCCCTCACCCTCCAGCCGGACCCCCTCTAATCCGCCGCAGCTGTGCAACTGTAAATACAATTAACCCCAGTAATTGTGTGATGTTGACTTTGGGTCTTGTACATTTTCTCACCGCCCGCCGGTAGCCGGCCGGCTCTCTGCCGATGACATCACCGGTTTCGGATTGCCTGCCCGCCAGCCCGCCAGCCAGCCGCGGCTCCGGTGCCCCCGGTGGTGGTCGAGGAGACCTGAGTGCGGAAGAGATCGGTGCTGCGAAATGGATCAAACCCGACACACACACACACAGACTGGGCTGACCTCTCTGCCACCCCGCCCCCCGTCCTCCTGCCCCCCGGAGATCAGAGGTTGTTATTGGCTGTGTTATGATGTGTTGACAGATGCGACAGAGGATGTGTTTTCCTCTCCTGCCTCAGTCAGCTCAGTCAGGGTTTGTTTGCAGAGTACGAGAGCCACCGGAATTAGCAGCGCAGACAATTGTCTCTGACCGAGATTTCGGCGCTTTTTCTGCAAGATGTAGTTTGAAGAAGACGAAGAAGAAGAAGGAGAGGAAGAGGCAGGAGGAGGAGGAGGAGGAGGAGAAGAAGATGAAGAAGCAGAAGAAGAAGAAGAAGCAGTGATATCGGAGGCAGTGCCCACATTTGTTTCCTGAGGCTTTAAAAGCCGACTTTTGGGCTTGTCTGCTAATTGTTTCTCTCCTCGCTCACCTCCGTCCCTCCGTCCCTCCGTCTGTCCGTCCGTCACTCACCCTGCCAATCACCTCTCTCTGCTATTTAAAGCCACCCAGTGCCTTGCTCGCAGTGCCCTGCCCCCCTCCATCCCTCTGTTTTCCACTCCTTGCATGGACTCGCCTGGTGGAAGCAGCAGCAGCAGCAGCGATGGCGAGCCGCAGCGCTCAGGGTTCCCCTGCATCCGTGGCCGGCCTTTAAAAGCTCCCGCGCTCGGCCTTCTCGTCTCCGGCCTTCGCTGTGTACGTTTTCTTTTTTTTTTGGGATCGTATCGAGGCGGAGAGTCGGCATGTTTTGTCCTTCTGACGCAGGAAGCTGGAAAGTTCTGAAAAAAAAAAAAACCTTTAACACTGCGGGATTGTTCGCACTCAGAAAACAAGGTCTACGGGGAGGGGAAGGGGGATTGTGGGTAATCCTGCCGTGATCCCCCCCTCGACAGGCTGTCTGCCGGAGCGGCGCTACGCCATACCTTTGAGCGCACGGCGACGCTGGCCGCGAGCCTCGGCCTCGGCTAACTATAGCCGCCAGCACAACACGGGCAAGTCAGCGGCTGATTTAATGACTCGTGTTGGTCGTCTTGTGAAGTTGGCGGGAGGAAGAACGACAGTCGCCAATTTCTTTTTCCAGATTGAAAGGTTTTTAGCCAGCTGGTCGTTAGGACGGCGTTTATTCTTCAATTTCTACCTGTAACAAACTCAAGTGCGCAGGAGGGAGACGGCAGCTGCAGCTGCAGCTGCAGCAGCCAGCTGAGGTTCACGTGTTGGAAGAATTTGTTGCACAAAAAAATGTTTTCAGTCACTTTTTCCACATGTTGGAAACTGAATTTGTTAAGGTGTATTTATTTGAAATTGATAAAAGCCACAATTGTTTTTCTGCTGAGGGTTTCCCCCTCCAATTTATCCACAATTTCTGACCGATTTTTCCCTCTGAAACAACCGTGTCCGCTGGTTCTATTGTAAATCAGAGGTGTAGCTGTTATGAGGTAACTATGACCCAGTCAGGGGAGACGACAGTCCGACAATAGCCTCAGATTGATACACTGACGACCTGTTCAGCTGGCGCGCCAGGTCTTCCTCTGCCCGATCAGTCACGTGACCAGCAAACGCACACACGTTTTTTTTTTCTACTCCTTGCAGCTCCTCCGTCTGTCAGCGTCGGTGACGGTATAATTCATTCTGCGGCAAACAGACTCCAGTTTTATTGCCGGGCGAGGCCTCCTGGTCCCCCCCCCCGAGCGTGCGTGTCTGCTGTGCAGCAGCTCCACAGAAAAAAACCCTCATCCATCAGAGCGACGACCTCATAAGGCGGCGGCGGATTACGGAGGATTCCGCCGAGGCTCTGCAAACAGGCCGGGTCCGAGCCGAAGACAGATAAATCGCAAATAAATCACGGAACGTATAAATACCCGCGTCGTGCACGGGCGTCGACTGAGGCGGCGGCGAGGACAATGGGCGGAGTGTGAGCCGGACGGCCCAAACGTCCCAAACGTGCGCCGGCATTCCCGCTTTGTTCCCTCAGATCAGACTGGTGGCAGATGCCGGGTTCGAGCGGCCGCAGCTGTTTTTTCCGCCGCCACCGCTCTCCGGTTTCAAGCCCTGGCACGACCCGGGCCCAGGGTGGGGGTGTGAGGGTTGGTGGGGGGGGTGTTGTTCTGCTGGGGTGGCCACTGAGAGCCTCCACCAGCGAGCCTTGGCGCTGGACGAGAGGGGCGGCGGTCGAAGGCTTGAAGAAACTGGCGAGCGGCTCCGGTCCCGGCTCTCACAGGAGCCACGGCGCCGTTCGTTAGCGCCGCCGACTGTGGAGGTCCGGCGCTGGTCGTCGTGCGTGGGGGAAAAAAAAAAAAAACACACCAAAAAAAAACAAAAAAAAAACGTGCAATGGCGTTTCTCTGTGAGAGAATTGAGAAAACTGGCCCGAATGTTTCAACCGTAATAATAAAGAACGTTTTCAGGAATCAAAAAGTCATCAGGGTAAACAAGGCTTGTTTGAGAGGGGAAATTCAGCACTAATGACACTTGAAGTCTCTGAGTTCTAAAAAGAGCCAATAAAGTACGACTGCACTTTAGCAGCCAGCAGTATTAAAAGTCTTATTATGTCCATTTCCAAGTCTTAATTTCTCGTTCCCATTGGAGCAGCATGCTGACAATAATTATTTATTAATCTGCAAGACATGCATGCATTTTAGCCCGGTGTTTTCAGCCAGGTTTTGGCTTCCTGCTAAAGATGATGATTTGTTGCACCTGAAATATGTTTGGAAAGGGACAAATAAAGGCGGTCTCAGAGCAGGGGGTGGAGCCAATGCCTGACTGCAGGTGTTTGCACTTGGGGAAGGAATCAGAGGCCCTTTGTGACATCATTTAGGGGACGCATTCTTGTCGTTTGCGTGTTCTGATAGGACAGTGAAAAGTCGACAGTATGTCCTGATGAGTGTGTCAACCCTCTGATTGACGCAGCAGGATTATTAATCCAATCTGTTGTCCCGCCCACTCCCCCACCCGCAGTAGCCTCAGTCGGCCCCTCCCACAGAACAAAGAGGACTGTGTCAGCGATGCCAAACTGGGCTCTTTAAGTCGGCGCCCAGCGGATGATGTCACGGCGTTTTGACATTTCAGGCACCGAAATGTGTTTTTTTAAGATTAAAACCTGCAGCAGGCAGCGAGGGTTCCACTCATGGATCTGTTATAAGAACCAGGTACCGGACTGGCAATATGGCAGTGCACCGATTTTTTTTTTCCATTGGCCACTGGAGGTACTGCAGGGCAAAAGCAAAAATGCCAAAAAGCATTTTTCCCATAGACTGCAACCAAAAAATAAACGCCTTTAAAACGGCTGACAGGACGACTGCGACCTGAAATGCGATTCAGAGCAAATCTTGATTGTAGATTTTTCCTCCCAGCGTGATGCTCAGTGTCATCCTGGCTGTGGGCCGGCCGGTTGGAGACACATGATGCTGCGAGAAAAATATACCTTAATAATTCGGATAAATGATGCAGCAGAATCCTCAGAATCCCTCTGAAACAGCAAAATGAATTTTCACTCCGCACTCTCCTCCCGGTCTCCGTTGCTGTAGTCTGACCTCACCCGTGTTGCTTGCGCGCACCTTCTCTTTACACATGCATAATATTTTCCTCTCTAAGCGGCGCTCCAGGCCCGGCCGGACCTTCGGCACCGAGAGCCGAGGCTCGTAACCGGCGTCGTGTTTCCCCTCCTCGAGTGTGCACTTGTCCAATAACCTCGTTGGAATCGCAGCCAGCAGAAGGTCCTGAAGGTGGAAACAGTTTAACGAGGCCAGTTTCCAGTTCTCTCTCTCTCCGGCCGCTCCGACCGACCTCCTCCCGAAAAAGTCCAGAGACATTTGAATCTTTTCAACCTTCATTTAATGGTGAAGAAAACCAACCGGGACAGACGCTTGAAACAAACATCCAGCGTTAACCAACAATGCCGTGTAAGTGTCACATTCACAAATTGTGATGTTATTCAGTAAGTTTGCTCAGTTAGAGCAGAACATCCATGAACGGATCACTTCCCCGATTCAGTGAGTATCCAGTTTTCCGATATGCAGAAGTCTCGGCATGAACATCTACATCTCTCTCTCTCTCTCTCTCTCTCTCTCTCTCTTTTTCTCTCTCCGATTGCGGCCGTCACTCTTACTGTAAGTGAAGGAGTGATGTTTCACGGACGCAGAGGGCTTCCGGCGGTTTTCCTATCGACTGCCGCCGGATGACTGTGCGGCTCTGCGATCGGTTGCATTAGCGGGATGGAGAGTCAATCGCGCGGCTCGTCCCATCGGACGCGGTGGAGGCATCGATCGCGCTCGCTCGGATCTCCGGTGATGGAGAAAATCTAACACATCCCTGGATGAGCCGCTGCACAGTGAACTTTGAACGCATCACAATTGTATTTTACACCGTACAGCTTCCATCTGCATAAATCAATTCAGCCGAAATTGATCTCGAGAAGAAAAAAAACACAACTCCATGCAATCTGTTTGATTTATTTATAAAGTGAGACCTTTTACATTCGCAAGTGTTTTTTATTTTTAATCAGATTTTTTTAGACATTTCTCCGACTTTATTTTTTTCATCCTAGAATAAAATTTTGCTGGCTTCCCCATAGAACCGCGTGCGTACACATGTGTATATGTCTGTGCTCGTGCACGTGGACAATGACTTACATAGTGTGTCCACTTATCTGAAGATGAACACGTGCACGGACTCCAGGGTTTGTCTGGTGATTCCCACAGCAGCTGCACATAAATTACGTCCAAAACGTCGCAGTAATTTTGCGCAGATGTGCAAAAGTTTTCAGAGGAGCTGCGGCGGCTCAGGCGGCCTCGCAAACACACAAACAGGCCTCAGTGTTTCCCACACTGTGATTGTAAATATTTCATGTAATCGGAGATAATTAATAAATGGCTCCTCTCCCACGTTCCTTTACCTCGCAAACAAACACGATGAAAATAAATAATCCTCTGCAGACACTTTTATTTCCAACTGCGGAACAGGACTGCGAAAGGTGAAATGCAACATCAAAGGGTTGGGTCTAATTCTTGATTTTCTTTTTTTTGTACCATATAGCATTTAAATATGCAAATTTATCCAAAAGCATCCTGTTATAACTTACACCTGTTAAATATGGACAAAAATCACCACCACCAACTTATGTCTGCGGAGACTCAACCACAAATTGCAGGACTGTTTGTCTTAATTAAGGAAAAAGACGTTTGACCGACGAATGAGCATGCGGATCAGCCGACCAATCAGAGAGCAGGATCTTCTCTGCCATGGCTTCTGGGTTTCCTGTCAGGCAGAGGATACAAACTTGGCTAACTTGGCGGCTAACAAACACAACAAGCTTTCAGCTCCCCCCTGCCTTCCAACACACACACACACACACACACACACACACACACACACACACACACACACAGACTCCCTGTTAGCCCCACCCCTCGCACACAGAGCAGGTAGTTTGAACAGAAGCGGCTCCTCCCCGCCGCTAATTCCCTCTGAATTATGTGGCGCTGAGAACTACATTTATCCAAACACCATTAATCACGACGAGCGTCCGCGCCTCAGTGGGCTGCTCCTTCCCCCCGGGGGCACCGGCGGGCCAGTTAATTTGCCGTCCAAGCCCCACCTGTCTGTGCCAACTAGCCCGTGGAGAGGCGGCGAAATGAAGTGGGCCGGCGTTGTGTGCTGTCCCTCATGCATTACTGCGGCCGGGCGGAAAATAGCAGGAGGCCGCTGATAAATTGTCCACCGCCGTTTAGCTTTAGCCACGGGCGACGAGTGGAGAAAATCCCAGGCTGCTTTTGGCCCCGCCGCACTTTACCTTCATGGTATTTATGAACATTTGTGTTGTACGTTGATGACATGTAATGTAATGTAAACAGCTCATTTTGACTCTTCTGATTGATCCGTCGTGCTGGGTTGTTTACATGGGTGCACAAAGCAAGATGAAATATGTTTTTCTTTAGCCTTTTGAAAGAATGAATACTTCATTAAAGGCTTCACACGTAGTGAGATTTGCCCCAAATTTGGTATTTAACCAATAGACAAACTAGAAAGTGTGTACTCTAGATACCCTTTATGATGTCACAAAGGAACCATTGATACCTCTCCTTAGCACCACCCTGTATGAGACCACCTTGCTTTTGCTAATTTGCCAATTTCCAAATGTGGCAACAATGTCCGACAGATCATCAGATTTGGCAGGAGGCGAAAAAAATAAACAGAAACTGAATTTCGTTACTATGTGGAACCTTTTGTTCCTGTCACGGTTTATAAGTTTGGCTTCACAAAAGGCCGACTGCTCCCAGACCAGCCTGTTCGCTCTTTGCTGTTGTCGGCGTCCTATTTTCTCCCAGTCAACTCCAACTCGCATTGTTTTTGACAGATTTGACACAAACCAGGAGCTGCGCTCTTCATCCGGTGCTTTCCCACAGCCTGGCCTCGCCGCCACATTCCGAATTAATTAACGCTCGTTAAGGAGCATGTGATATTGTAAATACGCCGCCGCTTTCCCAGCGCAGACAGCCACTTGCCACGCACGCGTTGGGCTTTAATGCACATTTATTCGGGGCGTGCATTTAAAAAGGCTTTACGGAAACTCACTGTTGTGCAATACGCTTCCTGAACACTAGGGTGGCGTTCCAGCCGTAGCTAGCTTTTGTGTCATGAAGTTTGATCATAAATATCGTTGCAGCAGTTTTGCAATTTTCTCTTTGGAAAACCAGTGAGACAAAACTTTCACTTATTTTAGTGAAATTGCTGAGCTTCAAAACCGAGCGTGCAAACACGCAGGTTGGATCTTCAGTTTGGCCGCATTTTAAAAAGACCTGCATTTCAAGCATTTAGCCCCTTGAAATGGCCCAAACAGATGGCTGGGCTCTCCCTCCACTCCCTGTTTCCACCCATGTGGCCGTGTCAGTCAGTGTGTGTGTGTGCGCGCGCGTGTGTGTGTGTGTGTGTGGCAGCAGGGCCACAGGGCTCATTAACGATGTGTCGGTGCGAGCGCGTCCGCTGTGCCTCCGACAGGTTGCGGCGTAATGCGAGCAGGCAGGTGTGAGGGTCACAGGCAGTTTGTGGGCCAACGTCTTCACCCCCGCTGCTCGGCTTTGTCCGGCCGTCGGAGGAACCCCTTAATTAGAGACCCCGGGCTGGCAGCGCCGGCCCCCACGCGGCGCGGCGCACACTCGGCGGCAACAATCCCTTCATTAAATGCTCCTGGTTGACTTGGCAGCGCAGAGCCCTCCCACTTCCTGCTGCACAAACAAGGCCCATGATAGGAAGGTTCTGCTCCGACTTTTCCTCCCTTGAACTGTTTTGGGCAACGAGTTGCAACTTTTATTTTGGAGCCTATTTGTAATCACCGTCTTGCCGTGAAAGGTTTAGAATGTACTTTTGGTCAGTGGAAATGTTGTTTGTTTTCAACTGAATTTGAGGTGCTGACGATGTTATTAAAAAATGCTCGACCCCCAAGATTCTTTACAGGTTCCATGTTGTCTAAATTTAGTTTGAAAAATGATTTCTAGTGATGATTAATGTCCCAGAAATGAGAAGAGCCCCCTGGGGCCTCCCCGCTTCAGAAATAAACACTTTCAGCGCTTTGTGATGTCACAGAGGGAGGTGATACCTCTCCCAGGTTGGTGGCAACACACCCAGACAGCTGTTGGCTTCGCCCACTGAGACTGAGACGGCTTGTTTATGCCTCCCTCCTGCTTTGTGGCAGGCCCAACACACCCACGCTATTAGCAGGAGGCTGTAAACAGAGGGCTAAATGTGCTGTTTTGTGGAGATATAGGGAGGGTTATGGTAGCGCAAAGGTTACGTCACAAATTTAAAAAATATATATATTTTTTGTGAATGGGTTTAATGTGGGGCTACTAAGTACCAAACCAAGTGCTCATGCCAGTCTGCTGAGACAGTGGAATGAAAAAAATGCCGTTAAATCTGCAGCGTTGCCTTCGTGTAGTGTGTGAGCGGGATCCTGCCGTGTTAAGACGCACGGCAGAGCGAACGGCTCTGCGCTCAGAGCGGAGGCCGGCCCACTGACCCACTGACCCCCCCGGGGGGGCCGGTGCACGCCGCCGCTCTGCGCATTGAGAGAGAGTCAGACAGGTGCTGCTTCACGCCTTCCGCAAGGTTTGAGTGGCTGCGTTTCTTTCACCATGCACACACACACACACACACACACACACACACACACACACACACACACACACACACACACACACAGGGCTGAAACCTGAGCCACAGGTGTGCATCAGGTGGGCGAACGGGCCTTTGTGTGCGATGGCGAACGGCCTTTCAGCTGTTGATTATTCCGTTGTGAAGAGATTAACGTGTTGTACCCGCATGTGATTTAATGCGGTTTTTGCAAGAAAGTGAAAAAGAAAGATTAAAGAAACTCTTTGTTTTGGAAATCTGGTTTCTGGCATTCGACATGGAAATCTGAGTTCTATTTTTTTTTTTTAATTATTTAATGGCCCGATTTATTTGTAAGATTTAGTAGCATTTAGTGGTCAAGAAGATAAATGCAATTTTCCTTCTTGACCACTTTCGCAACAAACAATGTCACACCTCTCTTATTGTGACTTTTTATAGCAGCAGTTGGAAAAAAAAGTTGCTAAATGTCATCAATTCTGCTTTGCACTAAATAAAACATTTTTTGCTCCAAAATTGGCAGCCGCTGGCTTCTTGCTAATCGCGTTAAACAAGGATAACACAGTGATGTTGCTTTTCTGCCTCGTTGTGTCTTCTGATGGGAGGAGAGTGGGAGAGTGGTGTGGACGGAGCGATAGATTGAAGCAGCGTGACAGACGGAGGGGTGGAGGAAGGGGGAGTGTGGGGGGGGCGAGGAGGTGGGAGGAAGGAGGGAAGGAGGAGGGAGGGAGGGAGGGAGGGAGGGTGACTCTTGCTGTGACGACCTTTTCACTGCGTACGAACGGCATTTCTCCCCCCTTTCTTCTTCTTCTTCCCCGGCGCTCTCTGCATTCTCTGGGACTTCAAAAGCATCAGTCTCATGTCTGGCACGGCCATTGTGCCAATTGTGAATATTCATCAGGATATTTCTTTGCTCCCCAGGCTCCCCCGAGGGCCTGAAAACTCCGCTGCGTGGGGAGCTTCGGGGATTCCCACCGTGAGCTGCTGCCAGAACTTCCAGCGGTAGCTTTCAATCCACTCGGCTCTGGTTCCTGTGATCACAAACAGAGAATCTGCGGCTGGGTTTCCTTAAAACAAACCGGGTTCCACAACAGTGGCTTCCTCGGCAGCGTCTGCCTCTGTCTGATGGGAAACGGATCTCTCGGCGGATGATGAAGACAAAGTCGCACTTTCTCGATTCCCGACTGGCCATTGAAGCGTCTGCGGCAGACAGCTGTTTTTTCACGGTGAATAAACTCAATTTCTTTTGACAGCGGCTAAAACAGCGAGCGGCTGAAAATCCTCCTAATTTCACAGAGCTGAGACTCTGTTTTTTTTTTTTTTTTTCTGTCCCGGGCCCCCGCCTGGAACATTGCTCATGATACGCATTCCATCTCCACCCGTAGTAATTTCATCATCTGCGCTCTGGCAGCTTTTTTTTTCTTTTTTTTTTTTTCTTTTAACTTCGCAGGTTAGCGTGGATTTCTCTCTCAGTCATCCATCCCGCTCCTCCCGCCGTGCGATGAAAGGTGCGTCCGCCCTCTCCAGGTCCCCGGCCTGAAACTGAAAACATTTGCAGATTTTCACGCCACGCCGTGGCACCGCTGGCCCTGTATTATTGTAAAGTCTCCGTTTCACGAGGAGAAATGTTTTTGCCCGCTGAAATGGAGACAGATCTCTGCAAAAACAACCAGGTCACAACAATCGATCGGCGACCGCCGACGGGCACGAGGCGGGGAGCTCAAAGTCCGCAAGACAAATTGGGAATAAGTCGGAGGGATTTCCCTCAGAACAGTGCCAAGAGGTCAGAGACTAATGTGGAATAAAGTGAAGGTTTCAGGCACGGCAAGAAAAGCTGCAAATCGGGACTTTATTGAAATCAGAACTGCAGACATTTTTCTTGAAACCCCAATAAAACACATAAAAAAGTCCTTGAAACTCATTGCAGACGAGCGACGAGGTATTTTTTTTTAACAAATTTCGTGTGTGGAGGTTCAAATTTGATTCGTGATTTTTTTTTAATGATTGCAACTCGTTGCACTCCCCACTGTGGCCACTGTGGCGGGCAGTGGCACCGCTGAGCTATAGTAAGGTTGCTGAAGTCTTTATAAGTGACCGTTACGTGTCTCTGCAAAGTGCATACAGTGATTCAGCGTTTCAAAATAATTTTTCGCGCCATCCCACCTGGGACAATGATCACTCCTTCCACCTGCACAGCGCCCCCTGTCTGGCCTTGTGACGCATGATCCACCATTTGTGGGTTTCCCGTCTCCCAGGAGAACCTTGCTCTGGGGCCACGCTTCACACGCCAACATCAGCACCTGTCCAGCCGATTGGCTCACCAGCTTCCTCTCAGGTGCTAACGGAGAAGTTGCTGTGGGAGGCGTCGTCGGATTCTGAAGAAAGAAAAAAGAATATTTTGAAAAAGCGTTCAAAAGATGTTTTGACGCGAGGTGAAACCGAACCTGCGAGCGAAGCGCAGGCGAAGAGTTAAAACCCGGCGAGGGCAACGACGTCCCGCTCTGCTGCTGACCCCCCCCAACTCCCCTACACCCCCTCCTCCTCTTTTATCAAGGCGGGGCGACGCCCTCCAGAGGGGGCGTGACCTCTTCACACGGCTCCCCGAGCAGCGGCGCTCCAGACTGGGCCGACTTAACAATGCGTGCGAGGTGCAAACGGAGAGTGACAGCTCCAGAGGGGGGGCAGTGGTGGCTTCTGGGAGTTGCTGTTCCCACCCAGATTGGAGGGGGTGGAAGAAAAGGGGGGGGGGGGGCACAGGTGTGGGGAGGGGCTGCAGCCCATTTGGCCGCTTTTGTGTTCCTGCTGCTCGACACCGGCAGCAAGAGGGACTTTGTTGTTCCGCTCGTCTTCCAACCTGCGGAGGAAGGAGAGAGTGAACTGGCGACGACAACCTCCGGCTCTCGGTCCCGCTCACGCGTGCGCGACTCGACAATTTGTCCGCCGCTGACATGTTTGTGATTTGTGTGTCGGCCCCAGAGCAGGCTTGATATAATCTGTCTAATAGCCGGCTTAATCCTCTTAACTTGTAACCCACATAAATCTCAGCCTGTTGGAATGTGGCCCCTATTGTTGCACCCCCACCCGCCACCACCACCACCCCCTCAGCGCCCCCCCGCCAACACCCCCGGTATTGCATGTCTGCGTCGGGGTGAAGTTGCCAAGTTGTGGCCGTGCCTGGAGGTGTGAGCGCTAATCACCTCTAATCACCTGACGTGTGATGGCCTGATCCACCGGAGCCTCCACAAGTGTTTTCACTGCTTTCGCACACACACACACACACACACACACACACACACACACACACACACACACACACACACACACACACTCACACACACACCTTTGTGTACACTTGATGCCATTCAACCCATTTGTAAAGCTCTAACGTGAGACTGGACCTTGCTGCACCTGTGCTTGCAGCTTTTGCATTGCTTTTATCCCTCTTCATCCTCCTCCTCCTCCTCCTCCTCTTCCTCCACCTCCTCCTCCTCCTTGTACCTGCAGGATGTGACACTGAGACACTTGTGCTCTTTACACGCTTGACATTGGAATGCATTTTGCATTTTCTCCCGTTCTTTTGGCCGATCAGATTGCGGGGCGATAGCGCTCGGCCAGCGACATCGACTCCCCGGTATTAACTTGCTTCTCCCGTGTCCACATCCAGATCTGATTCCTGCACGATAAGGCTCGACTCAATGTCACATTTTGGATGTCTGGGACTCCGTCAGCTGTGCTCTCTTCTTCTTTTTCCCTTTTTTCCCCATATGAAATTGGCGGCGGCAACAGGATGGAGGACGGCGTCTTGTTCATCTCTCGTCTTCCTTGTGTGCATCTTTTGTTGCTCGTCTTGTTTCCCTTTTGCTTTGTGACCAATAATGAAAATGCAACTGATGGAGGTGCATCGGCACTGAGAAAGTCGTATTTTTCCCATGAAAAAAATCCTTCTTTTGCAACAAAATGCACTTTTTTTTGTGAAAAAGGAGAACACCGAGATATTTGTCGCTCTCCTTTCACGGCACTTGAGTGATGTAAGAATCTGCAACCTGCAGGTCTGCGCGTGTGTGTTTATGTTTGCAAAAGAGAGAAAGATTGAGAGAGAGAGAGAGAGAGAGAGAGAGAGAGAGAGAGAGAGAGAGAGAGAGAGAGAGAGAGAGAGAGAGAGAGAGACAGGGCTGTAAGGGGAGTGCATGCACTCAGCTGTTCCCCTCTGCAGCCCAGAAAGAGAGAGAGAGAGAGAGAGAGAGAGAGGGCCGGACAAAGGAGCTCGGCGAGGGAGCCACAGCCTCATGCATCCCACCCACCCACTCAACCCTCCACCCACCTCCTCCCTCTCTCTCTCTCTCTCTCTCTCCTTTCTCTGGCAGTTTGTCTCTCCCAGGCTGTCAGTGGAGCAGGAGGCTGCGGCGCTGTGGGAAGTTCCTGAGAGTCCCTCACAGAGAGGAAGGAGAAGAACCAGGAGAAGAAGAAGGAGGAGGAGGACCAGCCGCTCTTCCTCTTGCGTGGATATCGAGCCCTCGGCCCCTCCAGGACGGCGGCGTTGCCGGCCGGTGGTGTCAGCCGGTGGTGTCAGCTCCCGCTGGGAGCTTTGAGGGACGGTGGCTGCTGACTGGGGCGGCCGCTGGCTGAGCGAGACGTGATGGTGCAGCGGCAGCAGCAGCAGCAGGACTGGACCTGGCAGGCTGTTCTTCTCCTGACCGGACTGGCATCTCTGGTCTGCGGGGCTCACGGTGAGTAGCCAGCGGCGCGTTAAGCTCGTGAAAGGTCAAAGGTCGCACTTTGTCCTGTTGTTTTGGTGATACTGACTGTGTTTAAATAAAGGTTGGAATAATCCAAGTTAAGGCTGAGGTTTTACACTATCCACTGCTGGTGTGCGCCCATCCAAACCAGATCCAAACTGGATTCAGCGTCCAGTTGTCTGTGTGTAAACATCACATCCTGGATCTGAAAAACAGTGAGTTTTCTGATTTTCTGATTGGATTAAACCCAATTTCCCCGCCTGCAGCCACAAAACCAAAACACAAAAGAGGAACAAACTTCAGCACAGATGCTTGAAACTGCAGCACATTATGGACGCTGTCCCAGAAGTGGCTGCTGCGCGTCTTCACCAGTTGCTGCCTTTTGTTTAGGCGGCTGTGACGGTCGGCCAGACTGGAGGACGCGTGCCATTTCACCCGCGTTTCGCTCGGAGTCGCTAATTATGCGCAGCTTTGCGCCGTCCAGACAAACCAAGCAAACAGCAAACACCTGCAGCACCTGCTCAGAGACGCCCGGGAGAGACCAACTTCCACACGGCCAGCGCTAACAACCAGGGGCCAGCGGGGGGGGGGCGGCGTGAAGCCCAGGCCGCTGTTTATGTGTGTGCAGGCCGTCACGCGTTTTGTCGGCTCGCAGGTTCGTGAGGTGATCGGGCTATTTTTAAACCCGGGCGGTATTTATGATGAGCAAACTGCTATTATGATCTCCGCAGGGGGGGATTGGGGGGGGGGTCGGCTACGGGTGCAACCATGAGAAACTGGCGTGCACTCTGCTGCCCACCCCGACACCAGCCTGACACACACACACACACACACCAGCCAACCCCCACCTGCACCCCCCCCACACCCCCCCGCTCGTGTTTTGAATTGTTTGAAGACGGACGGCCAGTTGTCTTTTTACGATGGATGCCAACAGTTTCACGGTGCCCCCCAACCCCTCACCCTCTTAACCCCCCCAGCACTCACACACACTCACACACACACACAGTGAGGTTGTGACAGGCGTCCAGGGTCCAGCGTCTTGCAGCGGAACACATGTGTTTCTCTGTTTGAAATCGCAGCTGAGCGAGACGCTGCTGCTCGCCGATTGGTCGACTTCAGGGTTTTAAAAATGCATTTCAGCAGCAGCCGATCGTTTTGTTTTGTTGTTTTTTTTTATAATGAATGAGTCAAAAAAAATGTACGTTTTGTGATTCGGTTCAGTTCTTCATCCCTGTTTGAGCGCTAAGCACATTGTTTGATGGTGGTTCGGCCAGTATGCTGCCTGTGCTTCTGTCGTCTCTGCTTTATTTCCTCACTTGTCCGCAGACCAGTAGGAAAATAATCCCCCAGCAGACGGCTGATAACCGTCTCAATGCTTTACGAGGCTGATTTCAACCTTTTCTACACTGGCTTTAATAGCAATGTGCCAAAAAAACAGAAGCTCGCCGTTGGCAAACGCCGTCTGGACGAAGCAATCTGGAAAATGTTGTTTTGAAAGCAAGTTGGGTTTTCATTATGAAGTGAAGTCATCGCATAAAAGGTGAAAAATTGCCACAAATCTTCCGTCCTGAAGCTCCAACACTCGGACAGTGCGGACAGTGAGAATCTGAGAGAGAGAGAGAGAGAGAGAGAGAGAGAGAGAGAGAGAGAGATCCAGGAATGAGTGCAATTAATCATCAAGCAACACGTTTTGATAAAAGATCAGTTCTACTTCAAAGGGGGGAAGGAGGAGGGGTGTCTACCTTTTTTTTTTCTTTTCCCTGATTGGCTCCCGGTACAAAGAGAGGATTCACAAGGAGTGTGTGAAATATGGAGGCCGGCTGTAAAGTCCTGGAGGTTGAGAACTGTCTGCAACTTTCGCAGTTGGTCTTCAAATACCTCGGCGGCTTCGGACTAAAAATTCCTCTTTGTCCTGTTTGTGCACCCCGGCCCGAGCAGCAGGCGGCGGATCCCAGACCAGCGCTGTGTTTACAGGTCCGTGCACACATGCATGGTACAAGTTAAGCAGATGTCATGAGAATGTCTGACTTTAAACTGACCGGATCACGAAATGAAAGGCCCACTGTGTGAAAAATGTGCTGAAACTTCGGTGAATATCGATATTTCAAGTTACTTCAAGTCATTGATGATAAATTGATTATAGCATTGGCTTCCTCTTATATTAGACATGTTTATATAAAGCTTGCCAGTTTGGACCTGTGTGTCCCTGCAGTAGCCCAGAAGGTGGATCTGCTCAGTGGTGTTGGTGGTTTTTACAATGACATCACAGCTTGTAGAAGAAAGACAAGAGACAGACGAGTCCTACACGCTGCGCCTTTAAATTCTGACTTCCTCGTCCTTCCTGTGTTTTTCCAGTCATTTTATCCAGATTCTCCAACCAGTTGGGTTTTTTTTACGCTGCCTTGTCTGATCTCAGGGATGTCTCCTAAAATGAGTAAACCATATGGGAGAACAGGGGGGGGTCGGGCAGGAGGGGGGCATAAATCCAAGCAGCATGGTTAATTTGCCACCTGTTTCCACAGACCGCTCAGTCTTTTCTGGCTTCCTCCGTCTTCCGAGACTTTGGTGTGCGTTCGACGATTGTCAGCAGTGTTTTGTCGTGAAAGCCGTCTTCTCTTCATTTGGCCGTGTTTGGACTGCAAGAGGACTCTCGACGAGCTGAGTTTTTTGTTTTTTTGCAACTGCTGATGCTTTTCATTCACGGCGATCTCAGAAAGGTCCGGAGATGTCAGCGTGTCTCCGGAGGAGTGACTCCCTCCCTGCAGAAGCATCCAGGGGAGGGAGACGGTGGTCCTGGAGGCTGTTGAACGGACACAGATTTGTTTTTTCATCTGCATTCATCGGCACAAAGAATTTCCTGAGTGCAGTACCAGCACTTCTTGTGACATCACAAAGGGCTGGTTTCCAGAATAGCTCACTGTCTGAGGGGCTGGTTGGATTTTTCTAAATGAAATTGAAAGAGTAGTAGGGACAGATTTCTGCTAGAAAAAATGACGGCATGTGATGGTGCCATGGCTCTCGTCCCTCAGCGAGCGTGTAGCGAAGCCCAGCATTAGTCCAGCAAGTCCTGGAAAATGGCTGAGTGTGTGATCAAGAATGTGTGCTGGGATGTGCGTGCCAGCGTCTGCACCTGCTGTGGCTCAACCAGCCTATAGGTGTGTGTGTGTGTGTGTGTGTGTGTGTGTGTGTGTGTGTGTGTGTGTGTGTGTGTGTGTGTGTGTGTGTGTGTGTGTGTGTACAAGTAAGCGGCTGTTTGTCTGCAAACACCACAGCCGTGCTAAATTGTCCGGGTCTGTATACGTGATCTATAGAACTAGTTTTCAAACTGGGAGGCTGCCATGGGTCACCAGGGAGGGCCAGAGAAAATTGGAAAGATGACAAGAAAAAAATGCAAATACATGAAAGAATCAAATTATTTTTAGCTACTATCAGATATAATTATTGTTTATTCATTTTTATTAATAAATATAGTTATTAATAAATAACCCTAAAAATATAAATTTGTGCTATTTATCAAGATGATTTGCTTGTCAAACTTGCCTAGGCAGTACAAAATGGCCAGGTTTGTGACCGAAGAAACAGACAGAAAAGCCACTAAAATGTCCATGATTTCCATGTCCATGGCATGGAAAAGTTTGCTATGGAGGACAAAAACATCACAAACCTCCAATATACACCCACGTCAAATTTGGGGCTTCTAGCCCATGAGGAACCCCAAAACCCTAACCCTAATTCCAGCAGTAACCCTAACCCTAACCCTAATTCCCGCAGTAACCCTAACCCGAATTCCAGCCTTATCGCTAACCCTAATGCCATGCAAATCTATGGGGTCAAAAGTCAACTTTTTCCTAGAGACATGGGGCCACCTGCAGGTTGATCGGGAACTCCCAAGACACAGCCACGTCAAAATTGGGGCTTCTAGCCCATGAGGAACCCCAAAACCCTAACCCTAATTCCAGCAGTAACCCTAACCTGAACCCTAATTCCAGCCTTATCACTAACCCTAATGCCATGCAAGTCTATGGGGTGAAATTTCAACTTTGTCCTAGAGACATGGGGCCACTTGCATTTTCATCAGGAGCCCCCAAGAAGCGCCCACGCCAAATTTGGGACTTCTAGTACTTGAGGAACCCTGAAACCCTAATTTCAGCTAACCCTAACCCTAACCCTAATTCCAGCCTTATTGCTAACCCTAATGCCATGCAAGTCTATGGGGTCAAAAGCCAACTTTTTCTAGAGACATGGGAACACTTGCAGGTTGTTCGGGAACCTCCAAGATACACCCACGTCAAAATTGGGGCTTCTAGCCCATTAGGAACCCCAAAACCCTAACCCTAATTCCAGCAGTAACCCTAACCCTAACCCTAATTCCCGCAGTAACCCTAACCCGAATTCCAGCCTTATCGCTAACCCTAATGCCATGCAAATCTATGGGGTCAAAAGTCAACTTTTTCCTAGAGACATGGGGCCACCTGCAGGTTGATCGGGAACCCCCAAGACACAGCCACGTCAAAATTGGGGCTTCTAGCCCATGAGGAACCCCAAAACCCTAACCCTAATTCCAGCAGTAACCCTAACCTGAACCCTAATTCCAGCCTTATCACTAACCCTAATGCCATGCAAGTCTATGGGGTGAAATTTCAACTTTGTCCTAGAGACATGGGGCCACTTGCATTTTCATCAGGAGCCCCCAAGAAGCGCCCACGCCAAATTTGGGACTTCTAGTACTTGAGGAACCCTGAAACCCTAATTTCAGCTAACCCTAACCCTAACCCTAATTCCAGCCTTATTGCTAACCCTAATGCCATGCAAGTCTATGGGGTCAAAAGCCAACTTTTTCTAGAGACATGGGAACACTTGCAGGTTGTTCGGGAACCTCCAAGATACACCCACGTCAAAATTGGGGCTTCTAGCCCATTAGGAACCCCAAAACCCTAACCCTAATTCCAGCAGTAACCCTAACCCTAACCCTAATTCCAGCCTTATCACTAACCCTAATGCCATGCAAGTCTATGGGGTCAAAAGTCAACTTTGTCCTAGAGACATGGGGCCACTTGCCTTTTCATCAGGAGCCCCAAAGATGCGTCCACGCCAAAATTGGGGCTTCTAACACACGAGGAACCCCAAAACCCAAACCCTAATTCCCGCAGTAACCCTAACCCTAATTCCAGCCTTATCGCTAACCCTAATGCCATGCAAATCTATGGGGTCAAAAGTCAACTTTTTCCTAGAGACATGGGGCCACCTGCAGGTTGATCGGGAACCCCCAAGACACAGCCACGTCAAAATTGGGCTTCCAGCCCCAGAGGAACCCCAAAACCCTAACCCTAATTCCAGCCTTATCGCTAACCCTAATGCCATGCAAGTCTATGGGGTCAAAGGTATCGGTTAGTTTTAGCACACAGTTTCTGAAAAGCCAAAGAAGTAAAGGAGGAACTTTTGTCATTTCTGTGAAGTTCATCGACAGGAAGGAGACACAAACATTAGTAAGGTGAACTTTTCCTTCAGTGGTGCACATGTTGGCTCTCTGCTTCAGGCATTTGGTGGTTTGTCTCCGTGTTTGCTATGTGTGTGTGTGTGTGTGTGTGTGTGTGTGTGTGCCCAACGTGATGGAGTGTGTTGATGTGGATATAGCAGCTCTTTGCTGGACTCACAACCCACCGAGAGGTTTTTTTTTCTCCGGTGGAGGCGGAGCTTTGCAGCGGGGAGGGGGTCAAAGAAACAAATGAATAAAATGTCGATGGCAGGTGGCGGCGACGGCAGCGGCGGGCTTCTCACGCCGTCGGCCGCATTCCTGCACGGAGCTTGATGCGGCTGCGGCGGCGGCTAAAGTGGGACCAGGTTGCAGGAAATAGACGGGGCCGGAGGAGAGGGTGGAATGCGCCCCCCGACCCCCATCCACACACACACACACGTACAACACGGGCACTTGTGAGCGTGACAGAGGCCTTTGAAGGCGGTGGGGGTATGTGGGGGGGATTCAGGAGAGGTTTGGCTCTTCTGCAGGTTGGCTGTGACCTCTCTCCACTGGGTGGGGGGTTCCGGGATGGGCGGAGCCCCCCGGGGAAGACGTCCACTTTGAGTGGGTGATTTATCACCAGCACCTGGACCAACTTATCTCCCCTCGCTGTCACGTCCTCCCGTGAGCCGTCCGCAGATTAAACAGCTCTTAAAGGGCCGCTCTCGTGAGGCGGCCGTGGAAATCGGAAATATTTATGATTTTTTTTTTCTTACCTATTATTTCTTTCAGATTCTCAGGTCCACATTTTTCACAATGTCTCCAGCACTTTGAAGTCTTCCTCTGGGAGAAGAAGCGTTTGGCCTCTTGACTTGTCTCTCTCTCTCTCTGTCTCTCTCTCTCTCTCTCTCTCCCTCTCTCCGAGCTAACAGCTGCAATCCTGTTTCACATTGATTTTCAGTTAAATCTAAAGGAAGCAAATGCCACCGCTCAGTTTTTTTGTACGCATCGATCGGCAGCCTCCTCAGCCTGCTTCTCTGCATTGCATCACACCATCCTGCCAGAGCGAGTCCGCGGCCACTTTGGTATTATGGGAAAGTTTATGAGGCCACAAGCGAATTAGTGTTCCCGTCGTGGGAGGTCACTGTAACTGCATCGGCCGTCCAACGTGTGCTAATTAGCGCGAGCCAAAATACTTGAGGTCACACGGGCAATTACCCGCAGCCGTTAGCCACAGTTTAAAGCGAGCTATACTAAACGCAGGAACTGTCACAATCCCATCCAACAGACGTGTGTAAAACTTCAGTTCATGGAGCCCCCCTGGAAGTGGGTGGGCGTCTTGTGGACCTTGGTGATCGTTACAAAGAAATGCAGTTTGTTGTTGGTCTCGTCTGCAGTTTTACACTA
The DNA here is from genome assembly GCA_009823395.1 of Thamnaconus septentrionalis. NCBI lineage: Eukaryota > Metazoa > Chordata > Actinopteri > Tetraodontiformes > Monacanthidae > Thamnaconus > Thamnaconus septentrionalis. The sequence goes on from CM020518.1 coordinate 6,246,502, forward strand.
GCAGAGTAAATGAGCCCTTAAAAACAGCTGAGCTGTGCTGATAAGGAGCTAAAAATGCTGTGACTTGGACTGAGGATGTTGTGCAGACGTCGGAGTCACCGCAGGCAGCAGCGATACAGGATCTGCTGCAGATTCACCCAAAGATGCTGCTGCTGCTGCTGCTGCTGCTGCTGCTGCTGCTGCTGCTGCTGCTGTGGATGGGTGTTGTTCAGGATGTAACTTTTGGATTATTTCCTTGTGTTGCTGTGTGTCACACTGACTCAGTGTGTGTGTGTGTGTGTGTGTGGTTTAAGGAACAGCCTGTGGAATGTGCGGGGGATGCAGCTCAGATTTCGGGGTGACCTTGAGTGTGCCCTGTAGCTGACACAGCAAGTCAGTGTGTGTGTGTGTGTGTGTGCCTGCAGACATGAGACAACACGTATGAAAAACATCATACTTGAAGAATTACAAACTCACCTTTGACTTGCAAACCCAGCGTGAAGCCGGTGGGTCAATAGTCATTTTGTGCAGATTTAGATGTTGATCTAATTGATGGAGTGGAAGCTGGACATTCTTTATTTTTTAAAAAAGCTTTAAAATATTAGTCATTAATAGAAGTTGCCCCAGTTTGGTGTTAATGGGGTTGAACAAAAAAATTCTGGACTTCCAGCTGGTTTGATTCTTCCTGGTTCCAAGATTCCAGCGGCTCCATCCAGTCCAGTCCAGTCGGTAGCAGCAGGGTTCCTCGCAGCAACACGTCCGCACTTTCTGTCCACGAGCGTCGCCATGGTAACGGTGCCAGCGCAGGCAACAACTTCCGCTCGGGCTTCTTTTACATCGCACACGTGTGCAATTCAAACGCCGCATTTCAAAATGGGCATAAAGCTGCAGATTTTTTGATTCGTTCCGGCTGTCACACTTCCTGCGCCGGAGCTTTTTATAGCCTGCGGCACCGGATGACTCGGCACTAAGAACCGGCTTCTCTATCTGTCTTTTACACAGGCAACATGTTGGACGCCCTGCTGCTGAAGAACGGATGGAAGGGCGGATCGGAGCGAAGGGCGGAGGAGGGCAGCGGCAGCAAGAGCAGCAGCAGCAGCAGCAGAAGTTCCACACTTCCAGCTCAGAACCTGCTGTGGTGCCACTGCTACCACCACTGCCCCGAGGACTCCGTCAACAATAGTTGCGCGTACGTTGAAAACACGCACACATGCACACGCTTATATATAAAAAAAAAAGGAGGATTAGGGCCACAAGAAGAGAATAAAATTAAGATAGAAGTTTCCAATTCGAGAATAAAGTTGAAATTTCGAGATTAAAGTCGAAATTTTAAGAATGAAGTTGACATAAAAAAGACGAAATATTGTGAATGAAATCGAAATTTTGCAATTAATGTCAACGTGAAGTAAGTCAAAATGTCGAGAATAAAGTCGAAAGGCTCTGAGCGCAAGTCTAGTGGAGTACTCCCAATTTCGTATTTTGACTTTTTTCCCGAAATTGTGACTTTTATTCACAAAATTTCACCTTTTTACGTCAACCTTTTTCACAAAATTTTGACTTTAATCTCTTGAAATGAAAACTTGCATAAAAATCTCTTTCCCGTAATATTTTTTTCTCTTCTTGTGGCCCTCATCCTCTTTCGTGGGCTTGTGCAGCTGCTTGTTTACTTGGCCTGCGTCGCTTAATGAGTTCCCTGAAGCCTCGTTAGACCGCCTGTTAGCGCTTTCGCCGGCCAGCCCACCCGTCACATCGCAGCACACATTGACTTCTGTAGCGGGAAAAAAAAAAACAGTAAATGACATCTTGATATGAATAATACATGGGATTGTAAATATGAATGAGTCGCTGTTGGGAGAGTTCTGAAAACGTGCACTGAAGCCACCCTGAATCTTGTCCTCTAAACTTTTTTTGAATCTTAATTCCGACGCCCAAAACGTTTATTCTTTTGAAGTGGTTTAAGATACAAGCAATGAAGCTGGACAAGAGAAAACACAGTGAAATGTTGCGCTTGACATTGAGAGAGGGAGAAACATCGCTAAGCTACCAAGTGACTGCGGCTAATAGCTGTGAGATTTTTCGCTGCTGGATGTTAACGTCTAATCCAGGATTTTGACAGTGGACTGATTGATGATGATGATGATGACGATGATGATGATGATGATGATGATGATGGGTACTTTATTTTTGTTGCAGGACCGACGGCTACTGTTTCACCATGGTGGAGGAAGAGGAAGGAGGCGTGGCCGTGCTCACCGCAGGTTGTCTGGGACTTGCCGGGTCTGAGTTCCAGTGCAGAGTAAGTCAGCTGTGTGCATGCGTGTGTATGTGTGTGTGTGCATGAACAATGAAACTTTCCTTCGCCAGCCACTGTTCCCTGTTGCCGTCGTCGACTCTACATGTCTGTTGTCAGCCTCTCCTAAAACGGAAAAAGCCTTTAGGATGTGGCAACATGTTGATGGAAATAAACATTTGACAGTTGTTAGCCAGTGCTAAGACCGTGTGTGTGTGTGTGTGTGTGTGTGTGTGTGTGTGTGTGTGTGTGTGTGTGTGTGTGTGTGTGTGTGTGTGTGTGTGTGTGTGTGACAGGACACGTGGAACGCACGCTCCAGGAGAGCGCTGGAGTGCTGCACCGACCAGGACTACTGCAATAGAGACCTGCACCCGACGCTGCCCCCGCTGGTGACATCAGGTAAGACACACACACACACACACACACACACACACACACACACACACACACACACACACATGCAGTGAAATCCTGCCCCGCCTTGAACCGGGAGTCTCTGAGCAGCGCCTGTCGCTCAGCCTCAGCGCCGATGATGGGCGGCGACAGTTTAAGCGGTTACAAACCACAGCGGCGCTGGCGGGTCGGAGCGACGCTGCGGCGTTTGATGGAGGAGCAGGTGAAACGCAGCCTGCAGGCCCCGGCTTGTTCTCTCACCCTCTAATGAAAAGGAGCGGCGCTCCCTCGGGCCTTCTTGAGTTTCTTGCCTCAGGACGGATGCGGGATATCTGTCCATCTGTTACTGTGTGTGTGTGTGTGTGTGTGTGTGTATGCGTGCCTGTGTGTGTGTGTGTTTCCTGCGAGCGCGCCGTCGGGCCTCTTTCTCTGTGCGTGATTGGCAGAGAGGCCGGAGCCCCAGAGCTGCTCCGAGGCCCTGCCGAGGTTTCGCCCCCTTGTGTCGGAGTGACAGCCGATCTGCGGGGTTCAGGAAGAGGATGTGATCGATCACAGGCTGGGGGCGGGAGGAAGGGCTGAAAAAAGGCAGCGGGGTCCCTGCCGGTGAAAACTAGAGCCATGTTGGTGGAGATAAGACAGAGCGACCAGATCAGGCAGACTCACAGAGGTCTCTCGGTAGCTGCGTTTTTCTGTTTCCCCTGGAATTGCGCAAAATCTAAATATCGCAATAAAAAACTGTTCATGGAAACACTGCTAAAAGGTTTTGACGCTAGCTATTGTTCGTGCACGTGGGTTAGAAAATTAATACTCTGATATATTTTTTTTCTAACTTTTGCAGATTATGTGGACAGCAGTATCCAGTACATGGCCCTGTTCATTTCACTCACAGTGTGCAGCATCATCCTCGGCCTCATCTTCGTCCTCTGCTTCTTCAGGTGAGAAGCATCAGCTTTTTTTTTTTTTATTTCTTTTTAAGTTCACGTCCCTGAAGTGTTCAGGTCTTAACTGGGGCGTGGCCTCTCTGTGTGCAGACACAAGCGTCAGGAGTCGCAGCCGCACTACAGTATCGACCTGGAGAACGAAGAGACCTACATCCCGCCTGGAGAGTCTCTGAAGGACCTGATCGAGCACTCCCGTAGTGTCGGCTCTGGTTCTGGCTCAGGACTCCCTCTACTGGTGTGTAGCAGCTATTACCCTCATGTTGTTAAACCAGGACCCGCAGCAGCTGCTGCTCCCTTTGGACTTTGTCGATTAAATAGAATTTTTTTCCCAAAGGAATTTTTTTAAATATCAGACATTTTTAAGTTCCACATTTAATCAAATTGAATCGTTTTTACCAGACATTTGCAAGTAACAGATGTCAAATTTCAAGAATTTTGTTTAAAAACAAAAACAAAATCAAGTCTCTATTTATGTACTGGAGAAGTAAAATCCCAATTGAATTCTCAGTTCACGCTGTGGCACTGCTGTAAGTGTTTGCAGTCTGTTTGGGGAATGTCCAAAGAAAACAATCCTGTCTGCCAAATATTCTTAGTTTATCGCAAACTTGTCGAAAAACAACACAATAATTTTTTTTTTTAACACAAATGAACTACTTTAACTACACTAAACTCTCTGCAAGACAAATCGTTTTGTCTGTTTGGAAAAATGGAAAGAAAACCTCATCATTGTTTTTGCAGGTGCAGCGAACCATCGCCAAGCAGATCCAGATGGTCAAGCAGATCGGGAAGGGCCGGTATGGGGAGGTGTGGATGGGCAAGTGGAGGGGGGAGAGGGTGGCCGTCAAGGTCTTCTTCACCACGGAGGAGGACAGCTGGTTCAGAGAGACGGAAATCTACCAGACCTTCCTGATGAGACACGACAACATCCTGGGTGAGCTCTGCGCTCGGCTCATCATGGGCAAGATGAGAGCAGTCTGAACAAAAAGAAAATAAGTTTCTTCCCTGTCTGTACCAAACAGTTTGCGATTCTTTTTGAAGTGCCTGTTTTTCATTCCGTCCGCCAGGTTTCATCGCAGCAGATATCAAAGGAACGGGCTCCTGGACGCAGCTCTACCTGATCACAGACTACCATGAAAATGGGTCCTTGTACGACTACCTCAAGTCCAACACCTTGGACGTCAAAGCCCTGCTCAAACTGGCCTACTCCTCCATATCAGGCCTCTGCCACCTGCACACCGAGATCTACGGCACGCAGGGCAAGCCGGCCATCGCGCACCGAGACCTGAAGAGCAAAAACATCTTGGTGAAGAAGAATGGATCGTGTTGTATAGCAGACCTGGGACTGGCTGTCAAGTTTAACAGGTATGTGTCGCTGAGCCCAAATGGTTCTGTACATGTTTGGAACTTTAAAGCTGGATACGTTTTTTTTTTTTCTTCTTTAATTGTTATTCGTTTTTAACATATTATTTTGTCTTTCCTGCAGTGACACAAACGAGGTGGACATCCCTCCCAACCTGAGGGTGGGAACCAAGCGTTACATGCCACCAGAGGTGTTGGATGAAACCCTGAATAGGAGTTACTTCCAGTCTTTTATCATGGCTGACATGTACAGCTTTGGACTAATTCTGTGGGAGATGGCTCGGCGTTGCGCCTCTGGAGGTCAGTAAGCAACATAAATTCAATCACTTTATTTCAGCCTAGCCAGGGGATGGGGCTGAAAATATCAGCCCCATCGCCCGAAAATATCCAAAAACTTTTTCTTTTTCAAGACTCAGATTTACCCAAAACCTGCAGATATGACTGTTCTTTGATAGATTAGCATGAAAAATGTTGATAGGATGCAAAAAAAAAATAAAAAAATTGAGGGGCTTCTCGCACATGGAAAAAAAACCCCACAAAACCCTAACCCTACCCTAATGCCATGCAAGTCTATGGGGTAAAAGGCCACTTGCCTTTTAATCGGGATTCCCCAAGACGCGCCCACGCCAAATTTAGGGCTTCTAGTATATGAGGAACCCCAAAACCCTAACCCTTATACCCTAACCCTAATTCTAGCCTTATCACTAACTCTAATGCCATGCAAGTGTATGGGGTCAAAAGCCAACTTTGTCCTAGAGACATGGGACCACTTGCAGGTTGATTGTGAACCCCCAAGACACACCCCCGTCAAATTTGGGGCTTCTAGCCGATGAGGAACCCCAAAACCCTAACCCTAATTCCAGCAGTAACCCTAACCCTAACCCTAGTTCCAGCCTTATCGCTAAGCCTAATGCCATTCAGGTCTATGGGTCAAAGGTCAACTTTGTCCTAGAGACAAGGGGCCACTTGCCTTTTCATCAGGATCCCTAAGATGCGCCCACGCCAAATTTGGGGCTTCTAACCCATGAGGAACCCAAAACCCTAACCCTAACCCTAGTTCCAGCCTTATCGTCAACCCTAATGCCATGCAAGTCTATGGGGTCAAAAGTCAACTTTTTCCTAGAGACATGGGACCACTTGCAGGTTGATCAGGAGCCCCAAAGACACAGCCACATGAAATTTGGGCCTTCTAACCCATGAGGAACCCCAAAACCCTAATTTCAAAACCCTAACCCTAACAATAAGCCTAACCTCAACCCCAAACCTAAACCTAACCTGAAACAAGGTGAAAGATTCTAAAATCACAATCTTTCTTAGTGAGATAGCGCAGAACCCTAAAGTCCTGTGTTTTCATCGTCTTAATACACAACCCTACATGCGTTCCTTTGTTCTCTGTGCAGGCATAGTGGAGGAGTACCAGCTGCCCTATCATGACCTGGTGCCCACCGACCCTTCCTACGAGGACATGAGGGAGGTCGTCTGCATCAAGAAGCAGAGGCCGTCTTTTGCTAATCGTTGGAGCTGCGACGAGGTATTTTACATGCATTTGTTTCTTTTCTACATCGACATTAATTCTCGAATCAAATCAATTGATCGCAGCGGTGCGTCCCCCTGAATGGCTGTCCTTGGTGTGTGCAGTGTCTGCGGCAGATGGGGAAGCTGATGTCAGAGTGCTGGGCTCACAACCCAGCGTCTCGCCTCACAGCCCTGAGGGTGAAGAAGACCCTGGCCAAGATGCTGGAGTCCCAAGACATCAAACTGTGACAGAGACAGAGACAGAGACGGGGCTAAAAGTCACTACTGCTGCTGCTGCTGCTGCTGCTGCTGCTGCTGCTGCCACGTCAGCCGGGCCAACAGGAGAAAGGGAATAACATCATAAAAAAAAAAAAAACAAGACTGTGAATGATGGGACGCAGGAAAGTGACAGGGACGATGAGCGATAGAGATAATGGTCGGCGGAGAAGCGAGAGATTTATTACAGCCGGCCCTCCCCCGAGGGGTGGGGGGAGGGAGTGTAGGAGGGGGAGGCAGCTCAGGCTGTTCCGGGCTGTGCTTTCTGTGAAAGCTGAAACACTCGTCGGGCCCCAGAGTGTGACGGCGGCGGAGAGAAACCGAAATCCCTCCGGACGCGTCGCCTCCTTCCGTCCCCGGTCGGCAGACTTTTGTTCTGCCGGAAAAAAACAAAACAACCCAACTGCTTCTTTAGCGTTTGGACTCCAAAGAAACGTGTTAATTCTCAGTGACCTCATTCTCAATGACTTCCTCTAATTATTGTTATTTTATTATGAAGTGGGGGCGGGGGAGGGGAGGGCGGAACGTAGGCGAGTAAATTAATTATTAACAAGCAGAAATGGATGACAGATTTTTCTATATATTATTGTCCAATGTGCATTTTTATTGCGATATTAAAAAGACAAGAAAGAGATGTTGCATTTTTGTGTTTTTTATTTTTATTTTTTTTTACATTTTTGCATCTTCACTGGGTTTTTTCTTTTCACTTAACCAAAATAGAAGCTTTTGAATAATAAAATCAATCCATCTGAACACAATACGACATCATCACCTTGAGGCACTTCCTCAATCGCTTCCTCCCAGGAGTCCAAAGAACAAACCAGAGCCTCACACTTCGTGTCCAATGTTGCATATAAATATAATTTATTATTAGTCTTAAAAATTCTTTCTTACACTTTGTACAGTAACTGGACAAATGACGAATGCAAGCAAGTGTGGTGGAGTGACATCGTGTGGGCCGGAGACAGACGGGCTACATTCTCACTATACACAGGAAAAAGGAGAAGAAGAAGAACAAGAAGAAGAAGAGGAGGAGTCATGAAGCTGAAGAAGGGGGAGTGGGGGGTGTCGAAGGCTTGTCCGCCGACGGTGGAACGATTGTTTCAGAAAGATGCAACGCTTGCATAGAGGGCTTGACGGAAAATAACTGGGACAGCTGCTGAAATGAAGTGAGAGGAAAAAGAAAAAAATATATATATATAAAATCCACTGACAGTCACGATGGCTGCGGCTGCTGCATCAAAGGAATGTTGCATTTACAACTAGCACTATTTTAGTCAGTGTCACTGTAACATCGATGGCTTCAGTTGCTAATGTACAAACACGTATCTGAGTTAAACCCCCCCCCCCTTCCCAAAAATCAAACAAAAAAAAAAAAAAAAAAAAAGAAAAAAGCCCACACACCAGCATCATCCTCACTGGAACACCAGCAACATGTCACATCTGACAGACGCTCCGTGTTCATTTCAACCTCACACACTGTGTGTCAATTCATTATTTGGTAAAAAGCATTTTTATTCGCTTGCATTGGTTCTATAAAAATATATAAATATATTTGTTTTGTTTTTTTTCAAAGTCCCTTTCCTATCGACCTCCCCGCACTTCCTCTTTTCTGTAGGAGATATCAAACGGCGTAGAAATTGTTGCAGGCTTCGTTCGGCTTGAGAACGAAAAAAAATGTTTTGGTTTGAAAAAGTCAAAATAGCCTCGATTCGCCCCCCCCCAAAAAAAGGACCCGGTGAAGTTGAAAAAGATTAAAATAATAAAGCACCAATGCAACTTAAAAGGGAAGAAAAGGTTTAAAATGTAAATAAAACACAAATAGAGCAACAAAAATATTGATCATAAATTGTAAACGGTTACATCGATTATCCTTCTGTACATGGAAATAATGTGGCTGGCAGGATGAGTCATTTACGGTGAGTGTCCACAAGGGGTCGCTATGATACAGTCGTAAAACATCCAAAAAAAAGAAAAGAACCAGCGTCAACAAAATAAAAGAAAAAACAAACTATCCGTAACAGGCTGCGTAAAAAATAAAGAACAATGAGGGAGAAAAGACGTATAAATAAGCACTTTCATTAAATACTGTGACGTGACAGACACACACGCACGCACACACACACACACTCACACATTAGTCCGCGGCTCCTCCTTCCCTTTGATCCTGTGACCTCTGGCGTGCGTCTCGCACTCCTGGCGAGCAACTCCTCATCGTCCCCTTATCGGCGCCGCCCGTCAAATTACCAGACAGCTGTTTCCACGGAAACCACGGGGCCAAAAATATCCAGTCGTCGAGAGAGAAGAGGGGAAGAGGAGAGACGGAGGGAAGAGAATCCCTCTCTTTTATCATCATTATTTAAAAAAAAAAAAAACACGTTTTCACCCATTGTTGGAGGGTGTGGAAATTCGGAACATCTCCTCCTCCTCCTCCTCTTCCTCCGCCTCCTCCTCCTCCTCCGGCCGTGTCATCGCCAGTGCCGGCTGTCAGTGCTCGCCGGCGGCGGGCACCAGGCTGTCGTGGCGTCCCATCTCCTCCAGGACCTGCGCCAGGCGGCTGAGGTTGCCGTCGGGGAAGTGCTGCGCCTCCCACAGGTCCAGGATCACGCCGGTGGGGCTGGACTTGGTGGCAAAGTAGTTGAGATACCTGTGAGAGAAGAAGTAGGTGGAGGAGGAGGAAGAGGAGAAGAAGGAAGAGTAGAGGAGGAGGAAGAGGAAGGGGCGTTTTTATGACCGGGACAGAAGTCTTGCAGAAGTTCTGAAACATTTCATCTCCTTTTTCAGCCTCTTTGTCATCACTCACACGCATCCACTGCTGTATTTTCAGATAAAAAGAAAAGAGAAAGGATGACTTCTGATGTCTGTGTTTCACGGCTACCAGCTGAGAAGTCTTAGCCCCCCCCCACCACCACCACCAAATCCCCCCCACTTCCTTCGCCACAGCTCCGTCAGAGGTCTCGTCAGTGTGCAGCTGCTGCCGGTGATAAGACCGCCCCCGCTGGGCCGGGCCGTACAAAACGGACATGGTCTGCACCTCCAAAGACACACACACACCCACGCATGCACGCGCACGCACGCACGCACACACACACACACACACACACGACAATCAAAGACGGCGTTTTGAAAAGATTAGCGTCTTCTATCTCTCTCTCTCTCTCTCTCTCTCTCTCTCTTTCTGCTCAGTCAGGCTCAATTAATCTCAATTCAACAGATGTTTATCGGAGAAATGAGTCACATTCCTGCAGAACAATAGAAATCAAAACCGAAAAAAAAAACTCCCAAATGTTATCGGCAGTTTTATTCCTGATGCCATCTCGCCGCCAACTTATAATGAATAATTCCCAAAGCACATCATTTTTTTTTCCTTCTTTAAAAGTTTATTTCTTAAATAAGTCTTCATTTTTTCCCCCCTCCCCTCCCTGACGGCCGGTCGCAGTGACTCGTCGCCCACCTGTCCAGGTTGAGTTTGTGGGCCAGCATCCTCCAGTCGTTGCCTCTGGTCTGTGGCGCGTCCAGGCTGCCGCACAGCTTCTGGCGGATGGAGACGGGGATGCGGAAGGCGTTGGGTCCCACCAGCGTGGTGATGTTGCTGGCCGGGTCCAGCAGGGACGTGTCGATACTCTGGGAGTCCTGCACGGGGTCGGGGAGACGTTTGTTCAGAGCGATGTTGAAAAAACAAAAACAAGCGCATTTTGAAATAATCTCAATTATTATTATTATTATTATTATTATTATTTTTTTAGAAATATTGGAATGTGACATTAAAAGATGCAAACCAGCACTGTTTTCATCATGTAGCCACCTCTGTTTTATGACATTAGCTTGCAAAAATAAGTCATATACGGTTGTCGTCATAAAACCTAAAGGGAATCGTAGTTTCATGGGCTCACAGTTGTCGCAAAGTTGCAGAGTTTTTCCAAAAATCTTCACTATAGAAGGAGTTTTAACAACACTTTTTTTTTTTAAACATCAGAAGAACATCAGAAGAAAGCGGCACCTGCAGACACCAGGGGAGCAAGATCTTTTCATGCTGCACAGGCACTATCTAACATGACACTATCTCGCACAGATTATCACACTGCAGCTCAAATGGATTTGCAAAACTGTTAAAAAACCAACCACCTCCCCAAAAAGTCTGGTTCTGCCATACTGATGCGTGCCAGATGATTTTCTAATATATATTGCATTTTGTCGGACTATGAGCCTGAGGCCTGGGCAGCAGACTCTGCTCCTCGTGTCCTCCAGCTCATTGTCATCAGCGAGCAGAGAGCGTGTCGCCTCCCTCCGACCCTCAGCCTCCGCCCTCCTGCTTGCTCGGCCCTGGATTGAGCCGCAACTGCGACCGCAGGGAGATTAGCCGCTCCGCTGCGCCGCGCCCGGCTCCGCACTGGCTCTGGCCGCGCACAAATAAAACATTCCGACCTAATCTTCAAATGGAGTTTAATCCGCCCCCCTCCCGCCTACCTCCGACAGCGTGGTGTCCAGCTGGAAGATCTGCCCTTCTCCCTCCACTTGGCGCACGCAGATCTTGCAGGCCAGGTCCACGGTGGCGGTGGAGAAGCGCTCCAGGGTGAAGCAGCAGTGGAGGTTCCTCTGGGAGCCGCTCCACACCTGCTGGAAGGGGAGCTCCTGCACAAACAGACAGATTGTGGAAATACAAGTGAAAATGCGGAAAAATTCAAATTTGTTGTCTAAGAATGTGTTGTTCAGTTCACAAAAGATGGAGAAAAGTCGAGCCTTTACTTCTGTTTTGAGTCCTTTTTTTTTCTTTTCTTTTTTACAAAATGTGTGTGCTAAAACTAGGGCTGGAACTAATGATCATTTTTGATGTCGACTAATCTATTGATTATTTTTCGATTAGTCACAAATATCTTTATTTTCACCACCTATTTTGGGCTTCTGTTTAACATAACTTTCTTAAATCTTCACACCTGTGTATTACTGTTGTACTCTGACAGCATACGTTTTAAAGGTTATATGCAATGTATATCACAGTTAAATACTTTAAACAGATTTATTGCAACTTAAATATCGAATTAACATGCTCTAAATAGCACAGTTGATAAGTGATAAGGGAAAGAGTGTTAAAACTCAGTATAAACGCTAGTATCAACAGGGGCTGTAATTCACTAATTACTGCCGTTAAGTACGCATTTACCTAACTGTAAATCCTTCGCTAAGCTAGCTTGTTCCATTATTTTCCGACGTGCCAAAGACGTATTATGTACTGCGCGTATCGCCGGGGTGCTACCAGGGAATGCTAGGTGAGCTTCAGGGTTTGAATCGAACGTGTGTCGCTGCTTCATTTTCCATTATATATTTCCAAAGTTTACAAATTTTGGGTCAGTACTTTCGGGCCTTTCGAGAGAAGAAGCCGTTCTTCTTCTCCGTTTATTGCAGCATGTAAACAACGAGCGACACTGCCCCCCTCAGCGCTCAGTACAATATTGCAGGGACAAATGAGCATGTAGCGGCCGGAGTGAGATTTTATCATTCGGCAATTTACAATAACAATAACACGACGTGTCGACGTTTCAATTTTTGTGGTGACGAACGCTTTATGGCAGGAAGCTAAAACCCGGAAGTTTTGTTTTTCTTGCAGGGAGTCTCCAAACAGAAAATACAGCACCAGAGAGCTGCAGAGCCTTGCGAAGGTGGCGTCCGTCGGGCTTCTCACCTGGTACTTGGCCAGGAGTTTGCTCTTCCACAGCGTGTGCGGGACGTCATGGATGGAGAGCCTCAGGTTGTGGGTGCTGTCTTTGAAATTGAGGGTCTTTGGTTCATCCAGCAGCTTCCCGCCCATTTGCTTCTCCATCTGTAGCACTTCCTGAAAAGACAAAAACCTGGTCACTGTTTTTTTTTCTTTGAAGCTGCTGTAAACGATTTTTGCCCTTATCGGCGGCTGCTTCTACAATTTACTTGCACGACAAACGGCTGCATTGTGTCTTCACAAATGAAATGCCTTTTATAATGTTTTCATCTCCTTCCCCTCCAGCTTTTTTTTTTTTTTTAAATGAAACCTGAATCCGGACCCTCCACCTGCAGCCAACATCAATGTCCTTGCAGCAGGATCACTATCACTTCTCATTACCCATTCCCGAACTTAATAACCGTGTTTAATATCCCTGCCTGGCATAATAACCCGCTCTTATCTGTCTCGCGCGAAGGTAGATGGTGGTATTAAACACAAGGAGACAACACGCAGACTCCGTGGATGAAGGTGGCTTAGTTTGAGATAGGCATTTTTTTTTATTATCCAAACCTCCCACGTTTCATCCGCAAGCGGCATTCTAGACCCACGGAATGGCGGCGAGAAACCGATTCCTCTTACCTTGAGAGCGTCCTGGGTGTCGTCCAGGCAGTAGACCCTGATGTGGTACTCCATGGCGGGGCAGGTGACCGGCCCGAAAATGGCCAGCTTGAGGCGCTTGATGGTGGCGGCGCTGAGCGACTGGCCCACCAGGCAGTAGGTGCCCAGCGTCTCCGTCAGGATGTGGCACGACTCGTCGTCCATCTGGACATAGCAGGGCGTGGTGAAGTTCTCCTCGCCGACCACCACCACATCCTGGGTGGACAAAAAAAATGATATATAGACATTAAGCAGGGGGAGGGATTTGGATAAAAACAGGGGGGGCAGATTAGTCCTGATAAATCACATGCAGTAACACTGAACCAGTAAAACCTCCTCATACTCTTTGGTGCCAGATACATAACAGTACGCTGAGTAACAGAGGGGAAAAAAAAACAACGTCGCACTGCCTCATATTATAAAACCACTTTTTCTACATTTTATGTAACCTGTTTCTCAGTTACAGAAATGATTGATAGTAAAAAAAATATTTTTTTGAGCATTTTCTCATTTTTGGCGAGCTTCCTCCCATTACATTTTCATACAAAGCTCATAAAACACAACTGCGCAGCATATTCAACAACAACAGGGATACAAATAAACTCCTGTTAGATTTCCATTCGCTAACATCAAGCATTTATATTCTCATAAAGGGAGGATCAATCTCAAAGGAGGCAGGCAGCCACGCTGATCTGCTCAGGGTTCTGAGATCCAGTGGGAAAACGATGATGCCGAGGAAACATTGCCTTGCAGTGCTCTTTCTCACCATTGGGTGGCAGTAAATCCCATCCAATTGGCCTTTAATGAAATAAATTGACCTGAGTCTTGGCAGCATAGTTAAGTTCCTGTCTGCTGCTTCTCCCCGGAAACTCCTCCTTCCCCCTCAGCTCCTTGTGTCGCCAGACTTGTCTACTTTGCCCCGTCAAATTAATTCATATTTGCTTTAAAGCGTCCGCTCGGCGTTAATTGAATCTTAAGCCGGCGTTTAAACGCCGCACTAAGTGCGGCGGAACAATGGATGGTCACGGCCGCTCGGGGGAGGACGGGGCATTAGACACAGCGTGCACTGCTAATGTCTCAGACGCGGCCGTTAGGAGCATGAGCTAATGGCAGCGAGGGGTTTTTCACCGCTGACCCCTGTCACGGAGCTAATGCAGAGGGGATATTTCATTTGGACCTCGGCTCTTCCTAGTCGGTCTTGAACGGGCCCTCCATTTGCTCCCCCCCGCCCCCCTCTCATCCACACACTCTGCGCGAGCAGCGCGTTGGCATTAATTCGGCCTATTACGGGAGACAGAAGAGGAATTACAGTATTTTATTGTGAGCCAGGCCGTTTAACGGCTGATCATTAGAGTCTTTAACTGCTCCTGGGGGGAATGGCACTGGGGCTCCTTATTGGGAGATAATTAGAGCGAGGAAGAGAGAAAAAAAAAAAAAGCTAGAAAAAAACTAAACAGGAGGCTGCTTCATACATCCGTGTGTTTGTGTTTGCGTGTGTGTGTTTCGTCGCAAACAATCAGGGAATAACTGTGCGCACACAGTTTAATTTATTCACTCATTTTCTGACTTTATCAGCTGCTGCTGCTTCTTTTCCTTTTTTTTCGTGTTGAGGCGTGGGAGGATAAATCTTGTCGGAGAGCTACTGAAGCAGAAAGCCGCTCATGTTCCTCATTATGTGACCTGCTGCTGTCTGCATCACCACCACCACCACCTCTCCATTGTGTGTGTGTGTATGGGTGCGCGTGTGTGGGTGCGTGCACGAGCATTCCCAACGCCCAGACAACCCATTATTTCCTGACTCGGTGACGACTTTATAAATATCCAGATTGGGCTCATTGCGACCGGGAAGTGATGATGAATGCAGGTTTTGACAGTGCACGTCTCACACGCACACACACACACACACATATGCATGCACGCAAAAAAAAAAAAAAGAAGCAATAATGTGCTCATGGACAGCGCGGAGGCTGGCTTCAGTGGGACGGATGCACAGGAAGCCGCTGTCACCTTAGATATTAAAAAAAAAAAATCCCGTCAGGTCACAGATGCAATCATCATGCAAGCGCGTAATCACCAGCCGGATCCATGCCACAGCGGAAAATATGGAGATTTGACTTTCTAATATATTTCCAATAAGGAGCGACATCATGGCATCGCACAACAACAACAACAACAACAACAACAACAACAACAACAACAGCAGCAGCAGCAGATTGGTCCTGCCCAGTGAATTCAAACACTCCACTCTTTGATCAATAGTTAGACTTGGTTTTACTCTGAGCTGTTATTGGCTGCCTCCAAGTAATCCATCACTGTCGTGTGGACGCTGCGTGTCGGGGGAGAAGGTGGAGGGGGGTGGTCTCTCTCTCTCTCTCTCTCTCTCTCTCTCTCTCTCTCTCTCTCTCTCTCTCTCTCTCTCTCTCTCTCTCTCTCTCTCTCTTCTATGCTCCATAAGTCATATTATACCTCTGTGCATCAGATCAGTGAAGAAGCTTCCGGAAGGACAACATAGTTGGACGTAGGGACATATTGGATGTGACCAGCTGATAACCAGGAGGAGCTTTTTTTTTCAGCAAGATTTATAGCATTCTTCCGTACAATCAAAAGTCGTGTTTTTTTTTGTTTTTTAGTTCATATTCTGCAGGAACTTTCTTCTGCTTTTCCTGTTGTTCTAAAATATGAAGTTCTTGCAAAATGACCCTTTTGTGATGTCACAAAAAGGCACTGACTCTTCTGCCAAGTTAGTGTCCTCGACCCCAGCCAGACCTCCTGGATTTTGTCTCCATTCCAATCAAGAATCTTTTTTCTTTTGATGCAGGAAGATAAAAACCCAGTATTTTCAGCAAGGAAGCTGTAAACTAAGGGCTAAAAATGCAGTTTGTTTTTCTAGAGGTTTTTTTTTTGAGGGGTAAATAATCATCCAAGGTCTTGGCATGAAAAACGAAGGTTTTAAAAGTGGTAAAATACAGGACTGAGATAGTAAGATGAGATTCCATCTGAAATCCCTCTCTTCCCTGACAGCAGAGAAAAATGAATCAATAACAGCCTGATTCATCATGTTATTATCAAAGGTGTGTCATTGACGGTGACGGCTGTGTGACGATACGATAAGCTGAGACATATTCCAAGAAACATCCGGTTGCTGTTTTTATCATTATTGTCATTATTTCCAAGTTATTGGCAGCGCTAGCAGATTGTCAGCGAGACAGAAACATTGTTTTTTATCAGGGTGAAAAAAAAGCAGCACAACAGCCGAGAAAGAGTCGGATATGAAACCTGCACTGCTGCTGGTCGGCCGAAAATGAAAGTGTGGCGCTGATGAGTCTGCGGGGCTTCAGAAGTCCCGAAGACAAACTCACGCGCACGGTTGTGAAAACAAAAACACACATTTATAATGGTAAAGTGAAACCGTCTGAGGAGTGAAAACACGGCGCCCGGGTTGCAGAGGTTTACTGTTTCAGGCTGTTTGATGGCCGCGCTGCAAAAACAAAGAGCAGGAATTTGATCCCCCCCCCAACCCCACCCTGCCACATGCCCCCTCCATCCCCTCCTCATGTCTATCATCACCTGCCATTTCATCATTTTGTTGTTGTGCCAGATCTCCTTTCCCTTTTGATGGTTGCCGGGCAGAACTTTTCCACCCCTGAGTGACTCCGGGATGAATTAGACGGCGGAGAAATCCCACACGTGTTTCGTGTTTCAAGGTAGAGCGCCCATTTCTATTAATACTCTTCTTTATTTATTTATTAATTTTTTTAAAGGAACTCGAGAGAAAGCCCATCTCACCTCCCATTGGTTGTGCTGGGAATGGCTCTTGAGCTGTATCAGCCAATCCTGCTGGCCGTCGCACACGGCGCAGTGGTGCATGGTGATGATGAGCGGGCGGGTCAGCAGGGCGCCGGGCGGCCCGCAGCTCACCACCGGGCCCAGCACCGTTTGGCCGTCGTCCACCGAGGGCCTGCAGGTGCAGCGGGAGGGACGGAGAAGTGACGATAAATCGAATAAGTCGCAATAAACACAATGGAAAAAAAAACAGTGTTGGGCGATGGCGACGCGCACCTCATGTTGTCCTTCCTCTGCACCGTCACGTACATCTCGTACACTCGGCCCTGAGGAACGGCGCCGGCTGGGATCAGCAGACTCACCCCTGAGGACACACACACACACACACACACACACACAGATGGGCATTAACTTGGTGCAGAGACAAAGTCCAGAAGCTCTGCAATGGATGATGGGAAAAAACAAGTTTAAAATGTCCTCTGATGACCAGTGAAAGCATTTTTACTTTTAATGGATAGCTGGAGCCTCATCAGCACATAGTCATCACCATTATTATTATTATTATTATTATTATTATTATTATTATTATTATTATTATTCTATTTTTTTCTCCCTACAGACAGAGTAATAGTGACAATTTCCCTGGGCGCCACAGACTCTGAGAGCCCCAGCGGGACGTTTCAGCTTCCCGTCTTGGCATCAGGAAACAATAAGACATTTCATTTCTGAAATCAATGACCTTGCCACTCTTCATAGTCCAATATCGCCGCAGCCAGCAGGAACTCGTCCCCCTGTCCTGTCTCGCATTGATTGGATGTGTAGTTACCCTGTCCATTTTTTTTTTTGTTTGGGGGGTGTGTGTCTGTACTCCCTGGCCCTCCACACATACACACACACACACACACACACACGCAGCTCTCAGATCGCTCATTGATCCCCCTTCCATCCGTGCGATGAGCTTCTCAGAGGAGGTGACAGGCAGCTTCTCTCAGAACGGCCAATCATAGCAGCTCTGCCGCACGCCGCCGCCGCAAAGCGCAGCCTCAAAAGGGAAGTGATGTGGAGAAGACATTTCAGGATGCAAAAAAAAAAAAAAATACCAAAGGGCCAAAAAATATTTCATGGGGAGGACGTCCAGCTCCCCTCTCTCTCTCTCATCCCTCCATCCCTCCTCTCCCAGCCTGTGAAACACGATGAGGTGGCTGAGCTCGACTGGTGGCAGCTGAGGACGTTTTTACATGAATCAAAGGAGATAGAGTGAGAGTGAGAGAGAGGGAGAGAGAGAGAGTGAGAGAGAGGGAGAGTTGGTGGATCTCTGGGAACCCGAGAAGTGTGCGTGCGTGTCCTTTAAAGGTTGAGCTTGTCGACGCAAAAACAACCGGCGTGTGTGTGTGTGTTTGAACTCGACGGCCGACGCCGAGCTTCCTGGAACAGAGCGTCAGCCGCTTCCGCAGTCACGCTGGGAGGAGCAGTCAGCAGTCAGCAGTCAGCACGGCCCAGTCGTAGCCATGATGTTTTTAAGATGTTTTTGGATTTGAAAAAACAAAAACAAAACAAAAACAAATCAAACAAAAAAATTGATTTCTTCCTCACTCTTCAAGTGTTGCCGTAGTGATTGGAGGAAGCATTAGGAAAATAAAAATATTCCCCTTTTCAACGCCGACTCGGAGATTACTCCCAAATCCTCCCCAACAGACGGGACATCCTCGACGACACGGACATAAAAAAGTCCTGAACCCTCAACACGGCAGCTGGATGGCTCAGGTTTCACCCTCAAATCCAGCTTGTCCACTTCCAGCAGACACTAGATTTCAGTCGGTGGCTTCCATCATCAATCAGCAGGTTCCATCATTAACCAGCGGGTTCCATCATCAATCAGCAACATCTTCATGAGGGTGTACAGCAACGTCGGCCCTCTGCACTGAATAAATTATCTACAAGCTCACACCTGCTCGCACCGGGAAATGTAGATGTGATTTCACCGAGTAAATTCTGTCCTCGGTTGAAACATCAGAGTTTCACACTGAGAAGTTTTCATTATTTCTATAAAAGCCCCATGACGACGGGTTTAATACCATCGTAATTAGATGGAATGGTTAAAAGAATCACATCTATTTTCTTTTCAGAAAAAAAATGATTAATTGCTTTTCTTGCAGGGAAATGATCAGAAGACTGATATCACTCTGTTATTTCCCGCGTTAAACGATATCTGCAGAATGGATGAATCTGAGATCAACTGAGGCGAATACATTAAAATGTTTCACTTTTAATTTTGAAAGAGAGAGACGGACTCCTTCATAACGGACACAGCAGGGTGCCTGGAGCTCGTCGACGAAGTGAATGAGTTGTGTGTGTGTGTGTGCGCGCTGGTGGGGATGAGGCTCACACGCATTCCCTGTGGAGAACTGGTTTATGAAATGTATCCGGCTTGTAAAGAACCCATGGAAAACATTTCTGGAGGAAGCGATCTGACGATCCACCTGTCTATCTGCTTCTAACCGGATCCGCAGCAAAATGAGCAACATGTGATTAGTAGCCTAGTGTTTATTTACAACAAAAGTTTTGCCATAGTCGGGCAAAGGTAACCAAAAAAATAAAAAAAAATAACAAAAAAACTTGTTTTTTCATTATCAGGTTATGAACACGGATGCGAATCAATCAAAAATATTATTGACAAATCGAGTTAGCATTTTCTTTCTAGGGTGGATTCACAACTTAACCTTTGTTTTTTTTTGTTTTTTGTTTTTCTTAACTGTCTAAGGAAGCTGATTGGTTTAAAAAAGGATGACTGTTGGAGCTTTGCAAGATGGATGGGTGGGATTTCAGGGGTCAAATGTGAGCGATCCAGTTGCCGCGAAAGGTTAACTACAAATATGTGGTGCAGATGAGTCCCAGATAAGTAAATAAATAAATAGATGAATAAATAAATGAATAACTAAAGGCTTTGCTGGCAAAAAAAATTGGAATAGCAGCTTGCAATACTTTGTTACCTGAGTTGGGCACGATGAGGTGGCCTCCCTGGGAGCTAAAGGAGCCCAGCGCGGTGCAGGACGGGTCCCTGGTGCGGAGCAGCGTCTGGGTCTGGGTGCGGCGGCCCATGGTGCTGTCGCTGCTGTCCAGCAGGCAGTGCGGAAGCTTGGGGGACAGCTTGGAGGAGAACTCCCCGGCCAGGTCGTCCTGCGGGGTGACCAGACCCGAGGAGTTGTACACCTTGATCTTCAGGTTGGGCAGCGGCTCCAGCAGGGGCGAGTTGGTCATGGGGATTTTGTCGGCCACGTCGTGGAGGGCGTAGACCGGCCCGCGGTACATGGCGGCGGCTGAGGTCAGGTCTGGCGGCACCGTGAGGAGATCAGCTGGCAGGGCGATGAAAAGAAAAAACAGGAAGTGAAATCAGAGGCAGAGCTGCTTTAGTTTCTGCTTTTTCTAGATTGATGCAAAAAAAAAAAAAAAATCAATGTTTTCCAACAATAAGTCCTTGTTTGGTCTGTCAAGTGAACTGAGATGAAAAAAAAATGTTTTTCTTGTCTTCAGAGAGTGGAGAGTTAATCATGTGTTGCTGCAGTCGCTGTAGTCCAAGATGAAAATCACTGGAATAAGGCACCTTTAATTCATTCAACATAGTTTCTTTTAAACAAAAAAGGGAATGAAATGGGGGAAAAAATGGAATCAAATCATTTTTTTGCCATCCAAACAGCTCGATGCTCAACATTTCCAGCTCACACAATTACGTGAAGCATTCGTCTCTCAAATCGGGCTCTACTAAATTAAAAAAATAACATCTGTTTTTTTTCCTATTTATATTTCCAATGGTATTCAAGAACGCTGACTGTTCACACTGTAATTAGTCACTGCGCTGCCTGTCTGTGTGATTTCTGTGCAGCTCAAGGCCACCTGTTCTCCTCCCTGCCTCCCTCTCTACATTGAAATCCTGGTAGAAAATAGGAATTTTAAACGTGCAAATGTGCACCCTCTCTCTCTCCCTCTTTCTCCCTCTTTCTCCCTCTCTCTCGCTCCTCACCTTTGCGAGCGTTCTTGATGCTGACTGGCTGGAAGCCCCCGTTGAGGGCCGAGGTGTCGATGATGTCGGAGCTGAAGTCGCGGTGGTTCTTCCGGTAGACGAAGAGCGCCACGGCCACCGAGATCACCAGGCACATGATGACGGCGATGACGATGCCCACGTACAGCGCCACGTCGTCCGTGCTGGGGGCCACTGGAGCGGGAGAGGATGGAGAGAGCGAGAGAGAGAGAGAGAGAGAGAGAGAGAGAGAGAGAGAGAGAGAGAGAGAGAGAGAGAGAAACAACATCTTTCTAAAGGTGCATTCAGGGTTTTTGTTTTTAATCTAATTTAATGTAGAAGTTGTGACAAAGCCATTTAAATGCATATCTCCTGCCTTCATCATCCTGCAACACTGCCGTAAATAATCTGGATGGTTGATGAAGTCGTGTGAGGCCCCTTTTCTAGATGCAGAGCGGCAGAGAGGAAGTCGCAGCTCAATACTCAAACGGGAAACTAAGAGAATGAAGATAATGATTGCGTCCGATCGATAAGGACGGCCGCCCAATGACACGCCGTCCTAAGCAGCGGGCGTCGGGAGCCAGATCAGAAGTCGTGACGGCGGAGGACGGAGACGTTTTCATCTCCAAAACTGCTGGAGTTCACAGCCCGTCCCCGCCTTTGTTCTCTCTCGCGCGCGCGCGCGGGTTCGACGATAAGATCTGGCCGTCGCTCGCATTTCTCCAATCGCCTTTCATCCCTCAAACCTCCCCCCAATCCTCTCTGTCCACCATCCAGCTGGAGGAACCTCTGTGATTAGCCGGCAGTGGCTGGCACTGACTGCTGGAGGCCCCAGACGCGGGAGGCCACACGGTACTGATCAGATCAGACCTTCTCTTCTTCTTCTTCTTCTTCTTCTTTCCCTTCTTCTTGCCTACTGACAGTCTGAGCCGGGCTGTCGTGTTTGGTAAATAACGTCCTTTGCTGTCACTTCGCTTGACAAATGGGGGAGAAACTCTTCTTTAGAGGTGGGAGGAGGGGAGTTGGGGTGGGGGAGGCGTAGCGCGCGAGCATGCCTGCAGGCCCAATAGTGACAAGTCAAGGACCCCAAAAAATGATTCCAAAGCCTGTTTATGAGACTTTTGATGAGGCGGAGAGTTAATTTGGATATGCAAATAGGCGCAGGGCCCGCCTGCACCAGTAGGTGGCAGCATCAGCCGACTCTTCATGACGTCCTGGGGATTTGTGCAAATGAGCCTCTGGTGGGTCTGGAGGATGCAGATGGCCCTCAGTCTGCGTTTCCTGTGTTCTCCGGGACAAAAGGAGAGAGAGACTGGAAGAGGAGGGAGCGCCGGTGACAGCCGACGGCTGCAAGGTCTCCCAGCAGGACGGCACGTCCTCAATGGACTGACACATAAAAGTATACTGCTTGTTTTTGTTTCTTTTAATATATATTTAAAGTCGGCCCCTTTCAGGCCGAGTGTAAAAACACCATTGAATAAAAGGGCTGATATCAGCCTTTCTTCATGCAGTGTTAACTAAGACATCAGCAGAGTGCAGTTAGATCCACACGCACGTTCAGTCTCTCAGCCATCGGGGAAGAAAGTCTGGGCGAGTGCGGTGTGAAAAAAAAATAAAAAAATCTTCCTCCGCAAAGCCTCTGCCAAGTTATTTAACGTACATCCCCCTCGGTACAACAATCTCTCAGCGCTGGCTTTGATGATAAAGGCAGCAACCTGCTAAGAGTGCGCATTAAAATGTATCGCTTAGATTAATACGTCCCTTTGAACGTGAGCCATTGTCTGCGCGGCAGAAGTACAAGGAGCGGAAATGAAAAGGGGATTAGCGAACTCTCCTTTCTCCGCCAGGACGCAGAGATTTACAGCGGCGGCGGCCGAGATACGAAGGGAGGGAGTGAAAAGAGGAAAAAAATATGTATGTATGTGGCAGAGACGGAGTCTGGGAAGTGGGGAAAGAGCGTTGAAGCTCCCAGCCAGAGTCGCAGTCTGAGCGACGGGGTCAAAAGGTCGGCTCTGAGTCGGAGAGGCAGCTAACGGGGAGACGGGACGAAGCGGAGGTGGAAGAGGAGGTTTTATAGCAGGCGAGAAAATTTCCCCAGCGGATGGACAAGCCATGAAAAATGGTCTGCAAGCTTTTTACTTGTTGCATGGGTGGAGTGGAACCATCACTGATTGCACAGAGACAGTTGATCTGCTACAAATCTCTCACTTTGGTGGCGAGCACACAGTGATTTAAGTGCAGGTGCGTGTGTTCACATACACTACCAGTCAAAAGTTTGGACATATTTTTTTTTTTTTAATCATTTACAACTTCCTAGTCAATGACGGCAACGTTTCTTGCATCTCTGACAATTTTTGCAACGTTAGCCTTGATAGCTAGCGCCAGAATCTGTTAGCTTCCCAACGAAGTGAGTGCGCCGGATTTTAAAAATTATTGTGCGCACTTTGTGTGTTGTAGAACGAGAATTGTCAGAAGAAGAGTGAAGGTGTTGGGAGAGGAAGCTAGGAAAAAAATGTTGCAACATCCACTAAGCTGCTAAAGTGGTAGCATGTGATTGAGGGCGACACTGAGCTACTTGAACACAAAACAGCCAGTGAGCCTCACTGGAGTGGAGTGCTGTTCATTAAAGTCTGCTAATGAAAGTTCACGGTTTGGAACACACGCACACACACACACACACACACACACACACACACACACACACACACACACACACACACACACACACACACACACACACACACACACACACACACACACACACACACACACACACACACACACTAAATAATCCCACCCCGATAAATTGCAGTTTCACAAGCTCTCATAAAGATCAGGGGTAAACATGAAAACAAGTGCAGAAAAATACACACACGAAATAAAGAAATGAAAAAAACCAATAATAATAAATCATAACTCACATGAATTCCCCAAATCACGCTTGTCTTTTGCCTCAGAGGACTTCTGAAATAAGGAACCTTGAAGGAGGGAGGGGTTGTGGATGGGGGAGACAGAGGGGGAGGGAGGGGAGGCAAAATGAGAAGGAGGAGGAAGCAGGGGTGAGAGGGTGAGGAGGGGGGGGGTGATGAAAATCAAATTTAAGCCAACGGAAATAAATAAATAAAACAAACTCAACAAATGAGACAGCAACAACGTCATGAGTGGGAGTGATGACGCAGCCCAGACCATCCTTCTTGATTCCTCCTCCTCCTCCCACCCCTCCCCACCGGATGAGTGTATAGAGCATGGAGATGGATGAAGGGAAAAGAGGAGGAGTGTGTGTGTGTGCGCGTGTGTGTGCTGCGTTAAAGGAGGTTCAGCGAGTGAGTGGCGTGATCCATCAACGTTCCTCAGCAGCAGTAGCAGCGGCAGAAGTGGGCGGGGCCAAAGCTGCAGGTGAGGCGAGGAAGGAGGGATGGAGGGATGGTTGGAAGGAAATGGATGAGTCGACAGGAGCAGCAGCCCTGCATCCAAACCACTGAGCGAGGCTTCAGGTGAGGAATTTGGAGAAAATTTGCCAATATTTTTTTTTAAAATTCTGCTCTTTATTTGTTTTTTTGTTTTTGGCAGCAAGAAGCGCTCTCCGCTTCAGGTCGTGTTCACTCTTGGCTACAGGACGTCCACAAAAACCTGCGACACAAACAATGAAGTCCTCAGAGAGCGACGCGGCCAGACCAGCGGAGCGACGGCGCAATCAATGGCTTGATAGATGGCGCTGGCGAGCCGGTGTAATCGGTCTGACTGCTGTTCCATGACCTGAACCTGCAGGCAGCAAGGGGTCCGGCTGGGGTAACAGAGTTTACCTCTGGGTGGGCAGGAGGAGGAAAAAATAAAAAGCCTCCAGACCAAAGATGATTCGTTCATAGAAGAAGAAGAAAAAGAAAAAAAAAGAAAAGAAAAGGGAGGACAGGAAATTATTGTCTGGGTTCCAAACTCGGCGCAGGAAGCCATTATCTTCCTCCCCTCTCCGAAAGAAGTGATGTCACCATTAAAACAGCCGGCCAGTTTGTTTTCGCTTCTTTGGTGGAGCATCGCTGGAGTCTGACCGCAGGAAGCGTTCGCAGCGCAGCCCACACTGGAAAGTTCAGGAATAGCACTGAAGTGGCAGCGGCTCCTCCGTCCACTCGGAGTCTTGACCTCCTGAAAAGACCTCGCTGTGCTTATTTTTTGGAGTTCTTTCCTGCCGTCTCCACAGATGATTGTGGCTTTGCTGCGCAATGATGCAAGCTTAGAAATAACTGGCAATTTGTAAAACAAAACCAAACAAAAAAAAAAGCTTTTGCAGTGATAAAGAACAAATGTTTGATGACAAGACGAGGCTCGAACCCCAAGCAAAACGTCCTCGACCAATCAGAAGTTTCCAAGATCCCAGTCAAAGCAATTTACAGATCTTTAATTTTTTAAAACTACTTCTATTATTATATCAACGCGTTAAGTAATTGATCAGAAAAGGTCATCACTAACCTGAGGGAGGAATCAATGCCCTTTGTGACATCACAATGGGATGATTACAGAAAATCTTTTTTTTTTCTTGCCAATGAGGATGCAGGGGCTGAAAAGCTCAAGTCCATTTTTTCACCACGCGGGACCTTTAGTAATCCTCTAATGACAGAGCAGTGTGTTTGAACTTTATAAAACACATGTAAGTGAAATTCAGCCAGATTATCAATTCAGAAGTTAATTGCTTGACTAAATAAACGGCCGCTGCTCATTTTCCTCGGCGCTGCCTCTGCCATTTTTTTCTTTTCTTTTTTTTTTTTAAATCCAATTATAAAGCCAGTTATGATCATCGACAGTGTTATATCAAAGTTTTTTTCCCCCACCCTTAATGTTTGCATAGCACAAAATGAAAAAAAGGAGTGAAAACAATAAGAAAAATTAATTAGCGCAGCGCCGTCTTGGCCGTTCATCAACGCTGTGCGGCAGCAAATTAACCTCATTCCGTCAGAGAGCCGCAGAGTCTGGGTTTTTTTCCTCCCTCCATTCTCTCTCTCTTTTTGTATTACAGCGATAAAATGTTTTGCCCTTGCTGGAGAGGACCCCCTATATACCCCTATACCCCCCCCCCCCCCCCTCTTTCTCCACAGCAATATGTCAAGGAAATGTCACGTCTGATGCGCCGGGTTACCAAACGGCATCGGAGCGGCGAGCGGAGCAGCAGATCCGGCCGGCTCGGCCTCAGCCGAGTGTGAAAGCCGGCCGGTGGAGAGTGCAAGTGCAGCAGGACTTTTGTCTAAATCCAATTGTGAAACTCCCGGACAGCCTTGGATGCGATAAACAACCTGCAAAGTCAATTAGAACACAGGCGGAAAAAAAAAAAACACCTCTTCCCTCTCAGGCCGGCGTTGTTTTGCAGCCCAGGGCCGACTTTTATTTCCTGCTCACTTCGTCTGCAGCGCCTCTGAAAATGATTTCAATAAATTCAAACACGGTGGAAACCAAATCAGGATGCAACGGAATCCAGAGGCGCTGGTGTTCACTGGGATCCCAGTTCGGACTGCACCACCACCACCACCCAACCCCCCCACCAACCCCCCTATGGATCAGATCATATTTGCCATAATGCAAGCTTTTAGATAATGGGCTCTCCGTCTCCTAAATGCCGGTGGAAATGGTCATTAGCGTTGACATAAGTGGCTTCACCCTCTTAGCTCGCAACGCAGAAAAATCAATCCTCCAAACGATCCCACCCCCACCACCCCACCCCCCACCCCAATCTATAAAGTTATGCCGTTTTATTCCCCCTGCAAACCGGCCGTCGATGCGGCCCGGGACTAATGCTTCTGAGAGTCCAGAGCCAGGAAGTGTCGGGAAGGAGGTGGGAGGGTGGGTATTGGGAGGGGGGGGGGGGGTGTATGTTGTGCCTCGGAGGGAGATAAAATAAAAACAAATAAGACAAATAAGGGCAGCTCCTTCCTCCTCCTCCTCCTCTTCCTCCTCCTTCTCCTCCTCCTCAGAGGGGGATCGCTGCCTAATGTTTCCGCAGACGCACGACCTTGACTGTAAAAATCAGCTAATGCGTTGCAGCCAAATATCGGATGAAATCCCTGCAACCCGCAGCGGTGAGGTCACAGTTTCCTGTCGGACCACACAATGCGTACATGGAGCTTTTTTCTCTCTCTTGTAACGCAGATTTTTTCGACAGGAATTTTTTTTTTTTTTTTCTTGTCAAGTCGGTCCAGGGTGGCCAGAATCCACCTTCCACATCCCTCCGGGAAAAGTGCAGCTTCTGATGGTCGACGCCACCAACAGGAGAAAATCAACTTTGCCAGTTTTAAACTTCCCACAGTAGCAGGACATTAAATGGCGTAATAGCTAAAAATAAATAAATCAATAACGTTGATGTTGTGAGGCCCAAAGCGACGGCCAATAGATTTCAGGCTATGCAGTATTTCAGCCCACGCAGAAGGAGACTGTTCTGCAATGAAAAGTAAGGGAAGACTGAGCTGGACTTTTTAAAATGAGCTCGGAGGAACGCGCACCTTCTCTCCTGCTGCAATGAGAACGAGAGCCGTCGGACGACACTTTATTCATTTTTTCTTTTTTTTTTATTGGCTGTTGAGTTCAACACGACAAACTCATTTGACTTGCTCTGCGCTGGCCGTGCCATTGCTGTCGCTGTCGACACGGCTCTGCCCTCCTTCAGGCGTCTGATTGGCCAATGCGTCTTCACACTGGGAGGTTATAGCACCGCCTTCTGGCTCGGCATGCACCCGACAGCCTGCGTGTGCATCTGCATGTGGAGATAATTTTGAAACACTGTCAGAGTGTCAGAGGTTAAATAATAAAAGAAAAGAAAAGTGTTGACAAGGCCTCGGTGTGTTTGCAGCGTGCTGCGTTTTCTTCGGACGGGAACGCCGAACTGCGCCGTGCATGTTGACCCCGACGGCGTGATTGATGTGCAAAATTCAAAACGCAGGTAGTCGTTGGCTGAGGCACGTCCACGCTGCCGCCGCTGGCCTGGACGGCGTTATTAGTGTGACAGTCGCCGTCCGCGGTCGCTGACAAACACCACGGAGGCAGCGGCGGTGCCGTGCCGGGTTGACTTTTATCAAAGTGGAGCAGGGGAAAAAAGTAACAAGAAAACGGCCTGAGTCTCCCGAAGTTGGGAGACGAGGCTCAAGGTTCATGCCGCGATGACACGATTCCATTCTGTCAGTGTATAACATGAGGAGGGGTTTTGTTGTGTCGGAGAGGGGAAGTGGGAATGGGGGCTTCTTCGGCTCGAATAAACAGCTGCTTGCTGCAGCACCACCAACCTTAACTGTTTTTTTGTTTTTTTTGCTGTTAGCAGCAGAAACGACAACAGGAGCGTCCGCATCGGCAGGTCACCACGTACGACGACGACTGCTGGTGTAATTTGGCCTCCTGCTTCCTCTCATTGGACTTTAGATGGTGATTAGAAGCCGCCTGACAGTTCCGACCACTTCATGCACAATATGAATCTAATCTCTGATCGTTATTTTAAAAGTGCAGCTCCCAAAAGCTTCGTCCTGCAACCAGTGTCCTCCCTTATGCCCCCTAGTGGCCATTAAAAAATGCCTCTTGTCCTTTGCCTAACTTTTTACCCAGCAGCTTACAATTGTGTGACTGCCAAGAATTGACAAGTAAATTATTTTTTTCCTTTGTGTTTATGCATGAGTGGAGTCGAAACAGAGTGGACAGGATGTTATGCGGCGATGTGAGACACGGCGACGCGGCAATGGGAGGAATTCCTCTCAGGTGAGAGAAGGAGAGAGGGTCAGCAGGGCGATCAGTGGGGTGGTGGTGATGGTGGTGGTGGTGGTGGTGGTGGTGGTGGTACTCACTCTGCATGCACAGGCCGTCGGTGCAGTTCTTGGACTGCAGGTCGGAGCCCTCGCAGTCCCTCCCGCCGTTCTTGGGCGCTGGCGCGCTGCACTCCCTCCTCCTCCAGTGGGTGCACTCCATCCCACAGGCCGACCACTTACTCCACTCTGTCCACAGGCCGTCCACTGGAGCCCAGGCAGCCGCAGGGCAGGGTGGTGGCGGGGCGGGGCGCAGCGGGGGGTCGGAGGAGGGGATGAAGTCGCAGACGATGAGAGGATGAGAGTGATGGAGGGTGGACGAGTTTGGTGAGAGAAACACACGTGACAAACAGAGTGAAATATGCATCATGTTTGTCTGGTTTTTAAAGGTCCAGTGTGTAAAATTTGGCCTGATTTATGTTTTTCACCTTAGTAAAAGCTTATATTTATATACTGCCCATAAATACATGAATAAAAGTGTATGATCGCACTGCAATAAGAGTCCTTTGGTTTTCCTATACATAAGAATATAAAAAAGAGCAAGTTAGCTCCTGGTTAGTTGCCATCTTGCACCGCCATATTTCTAAGGAAGCCTGGTGTGGACAATCCAGGTCGCCTGGCAGCTCGTTACGCATTTAGGATGAATGCTCGAGTCCTCAAATAAACCAACGAGGAAGAAGGTGGACGAGGTATCCAGGTTTGTGTGCGCAGGCCACCGTAGTTCACCGGCAGGCTCGGGAGAGGGAGGGGGAAGCGTAAGACTGCTGCAATCTAAAATGCAACCACTCGATGTCGCTGTTACTTCTGAAAATCTCCAAATATTACACACTTAACCTTTAAAAATGCTGGAATTTTTTTTTCCACGCACGGCTTCGCCCCCATTTTGCCTGTTGCAAAGTGGGCGGACGGCAGGTTTGAATGGACTGATCTTGTGTTTTACCTGGGCAGAGCGGGTTGCAGGCCAGCTTCTGGATGCCTTGGCCGTCGCAGATGGCGCCACCATTGAGCGGGGCGGGGTTCGTGCAGCTGCGGGTGCGTTTCTGGTAGCCACGGCCACAGCGGCTGTTGCACACCGACCACTCGGTCCACGTCGACCAACCACCGTTGACTGGAAAAAAAAACACAGCAGAAAAAACAAGGGTTGAAAACAAGTGATCACCCAGATTTCACCACTCAGTGGTTACTGCTATTTTTCTAATTTGCCAAACTTTTAAAAACACACAGTTACAAAGTGCTTCACCAGACGAAATTGAAAGGGACGGCGAACAAACAAAGTGAACATCAATAAAAAAAATCAAACATACAGGCAGGAAAGTTTCAAAACTAGTTTGCAGAAGATGACAGAAGCGGCACATCCGACACGTCTCCCTGCAAGAAGTTCCAGAAGCTTAAGAGGAGCCGCCGCTGCGACGGCTTGATCACTTCTGGGTCTCACAGCGTGAACGAGGAAACTTTGAAGAGGTTCAGACCGGAGGAGCGTCGGCTGCTGGCTGAAAGGAGGCCGAGTCGTTCCCTGGAAATGAGAGCCGGCGTGGCCGCTCACCAGCGCCGCGGAGGGTTGTGAAACATAATCGCGGCGAAACGTCAAGAAAAAAAAAAAAAAAAACCGCAAAAAGAAAAAAACCTTTGCAGCTTTGCTATCAAAGAAGCGAAAGACTGAGACTTGGTGAAAGCACGTCAGCGGCCGGGAGGAATTTTATTCACAATGCATATTACAGCGTGAACGTAATGAAAGCAGACAGAGACACATTTGGCTTTTATTAGTCCGTCCGTCAGCCTGACGGACTGGAATCCCCTCCAGCCGTCGGCGACACCGTCCTGATCGACCCCCTCCAACCCGTCAAAGACAAAACCAGCGCACCCAAAGTTTTTTTCATCATCTCTTTTTCTTTTTTGTGCTCTGACCCTGAGAAATCCTCTGCCTGCTACTTTGTGACTTTCTTTCAGCTGGCTCCCGGTTCCTCCCCCCCCCCCCGACTCCTCATCCATCTCTGTCAGCGGCTAAATCCAGCGCCGAGTGACGCCGAGCAGGGCTCGTGGCCGGGAACGAGGCCGTGGCATTTGAGCGGCTGGAAGTGGGCTCGGCCCCCCCGGAGCTGGTCGCCAGACCCACCCCACCCCTACCCCCACCCCCACCCCCACCCTCACCCCCACAAATGAGACATACTTCTGGGCAAAGAAAAAAAATAAGAAGCCTCCAGAACGCTGGACTCAGTTTTATTTTCTTTCCTGCTCAGATTATTCATCCGTCTTCCTTCTGTCTGCTTCTTCTCAACACTTTTCTGTTTGCGCTTATTTATTTTTTTTGCAGCCATTGTGCTGCTGCTGCCTCCATTTTCCTTGTAACGTGTCAGGTTGGGAAACTGGAGGGATAAAGAAGAAGATGAAGAAAGATGAAGGAGAAGAAGAAGAAGAAAAGTCCCCCTTTTTCCCTTTTTGCTCGGCGGTGGGTTACGTAAACGGCGGCGACTGCTGCGCATGAATATCCGAGCGGCCCGTCTCGAGGTGGAGACGCGCGGACGGCACAAACAGCTGCTGCGGGCCTGATGCTGATGCCGTTGCTGTTGCCGATGCGTCTCTCTCAAGGATGAGCCGACATCAAAAGGAGCTGGCGCCGCGGCAAATTCCTTGTCCCTGAAATCTCCGCTCGTCGCTCTCATGCATTTGCAATTTTCGTGCTGCCACACGTCGGCGTGCAAGGCCGCCTCGTCCTCGGCGCTCAACTTCATTACTTGCACCAAGGAAATGCTGCTGCTGCTGCTGCTGTTGTTGTTGTTGGTTTATATAACCTGCATCCACCGGTGAGGGTTGCCACCGAGGCCTTTTCTCTTCTTCTTCCTGTCGATGCGAGTCACTCGAACAAGGCTAATTTAACGGGGGGGCTGCAGGCAGGAGAAAGCGCCTGTGTCTGCTAAAGCCATTGGATGTGTTTAAACCCTCCGCATATTAATCAAAATCAGGAGCGCCGTAACCCCAGCGCGACAGCTGGATCGCTCAGATTTCAACTCCCCAAATCCTCCTCATCCGTCTTGCCAACCTCAGAACAGACATCGCTTTCAGTCCCACTCAGCGGATTCCATAAGTCATCGCCGCCTGTTTGTCCGTCCAAACAGGCGGCGATGAGGTGCGCGACCGCAGGTTTGTCAGAACTGCTTTTCACATTAGCAGACAGCACAAACAAAAAAAAGCACGGAAGGATTTTCCACGGCGCTTTGATCTCCATCCGCTGAACCACATTTGGGTCTGAAAACAATCAACTGAATGAACGAAAACGACTGACTTTCTTCTGTCACTTCCGAGGATAAAATGAACTTTGGTCAGTTTTACGCCAACAAAACAACGGCGATTTTTATTTGCACTCTGACTGAAACTCGCAAGGCGTCTGCTCTGTGTCCATCCATCGCCTCCGGCGGGCGCCGCTGCAAGTTAAGACGGCGGCGGCGTGCGGCGCGCTAACAGCGGCGTTATGTGATGTTAGGGAGAAGGTGGGCGAGCCTGCGTGAAGCCGCAGCGGGGGTCCCTTTAACTGCGGCTCAGCCTTGTTTGCAGCGCAGCAATCACACGTCCTCCTGCTTTCCGCGAGGCTTTCAGCAGGAGCGAGAAAATAAATAAATAAATAAATAAATAAAGGAGCTGAGTGAACGCGGCAGGAGGAAGTCGGCTCGGCTTTTTACGCAGAGATTCTTACAAGAGTAGTTTTGATACCTGGTGACGTCTAAACACATTTTTTCTCCACGAATGACTCAGTCGCACTCAATCCACACACACACACACACACCGCTGTATTCAACATGGAGGTGTGGGGTGTGTGCATTTATACACACACACACGTATATATTATGTGCATGTGTGTGTTTATATACATATATATGCACACACACACACACGCACACATATATATATATATGTACGTATGTATATATATATTTATTATATATATATATATACACATATATAAATATATATGTGTATATATTTATATTTCACCATGCTAGCGAATGTTAATTTTGCTAATTGGATCCTTCAAAACAAAGGTGTTGTACATACACAAGAGAAACCTGTTAATTAGGAATGAGCATTTTCATACAATAAGAACATAACGTTGTTAAGCCACGACTCTTTAAATTATTTTTTTTCTTGCGAATATTGTCCAGTCCTCACAGTTTTCAGCAGCAATGTCGACAATAGTGGCTTACAAGCTTATGTATGTAAAGTCAAGCGACAAGTATTGCTTGACAATCGAGGCACAAACAGTCTTAAAGAGAACATATGGCCTAGTTTTGCTGCTCAGCCGTGTCACTTCCTGCTTCCTGTCTCCACAGACGAAAGCGCTGAAGTGCCTCAGACTTGTTTCTGAGCAGCTGTGGTGCCGTTTTAACTTGTACTACAAAGAGAAGAAACCCCCCGACCGAGACTCACGATGAACCATCGTGTTCTGGTTTCCTTTCAATGTTACCTGCTTATCCAGTTAGCCTAGCCTAGCCTAGCCTAGCCCCTAGGAGCCAAAAGGCTGCGTCAAGAACGATCAGGACCGTCGACTCACCGTAGACGATGACGGTGGCGGTGGTGCTGCGGCGCTTCGCCACGATGTTCTTGGCCACGCAGGTGTAGTTGGCCGTGTCGGAGAGCCGCGCCTGCTTGATGATCAGGTTGTGATCGATGGTGATGTAGAAGTTCCTGTCGTCCGCCGGGTCGATGATCTCCTCGTTCTTCAGCCACTCCACCTAACAGAGAAGGACAACGTGGAAAAAAAGAGAGAAGATTTACGACAAGTTCGCAGCAAGGACTTTAAAAAGGTGTTTTTTTTTCTCTAGTCCAGACCGGCACTACGGGCCGAGGCTTGCAGGCTCGACTGTTTACCGTCTCTGAGGTCCTGCCACAAAAAAGTCAATACCCATCGTGCTCTTTTTCAACTTGCCCTGCAAGAAACAGAAAGCTACAGCGACACAAGCGAGAGAGAGAAAAAAAAAACACTAAACAAAACGCACAACTTGCGAGCAATTCCCCTCAAGCCGAGAGGCGGCCTGACCTTTCCTCCAGAGTTTCATCCCTCTGAGCGGCAACGCCGCTCCTCAAAGGACAGGAGAGCGTTTAGAAAGTCTGGTTTGGCTGTAAATCACCCAGATCCTCTCTACTCTGTTGGAAGGGTGAGGAGGATGAGGAGGGTGAGGAGGGGGCTGCAGGCGTCACCTCGCACACTGCAGACACAGCCTTTCAAAACATCACACACACACACACAGAAGGGTGTCCGGTGATGAGGAGGGTCAGGGAGAAACGAACCGACTTCCTGCCTTTTGTGAAGCAGCTCCTGATAAGCGATAAAGACACTAAAGGAGCAGCAGCAGGGACAAAAAAACAAAAAGACAGATAAGGGGGGATGTTTATGAAGGGTCTTTCTTTCATATGGCAGATAAACTATCTGGAGGAGGCGGTGAGGCAACCACCTGATAGGACGACCGGGCCGAGACTCATGAGCAGGCTGTGTGTGCAGGCTGAGAGCGGTGGGCGGGACTCTGGCGGGGATTGAGAAACAAAATGGCAAAATGGCGGCTGAACTCTGAGCATCTTGACCTCCGTCCCACCAAGACCACGCCTCCGCCGAGCGGCTCAGGTGAATCTCCTCCCACCTGGAGAAACTGCAACTGGACTGGGAGCCGACGCAAAGTTAATATCAGCCGATCAGCTTCCCAGTTAAAACCTCCTGTGTGGGCGTTGTTCTGCTGATTCCGTCTTTATTAGCTCAGGTTTTTGTTTTTTTTTCTTCTTCAGTTCTTTCTCTCTCTCCCACCTCACCAGACGCCTACTGGATGAAATTAAGCCTCCTGTGTTCTCTGGCGTCTGCGCTGGCTTAATGAAATAAAAAAGAGGCGCATTGAGCCACACACACACTCGCAAAGTGCTCCAGTACCGACATCAAATGTGTTGCGTCCCTCTGTGTGGTCTCTCGCCACCCAGGGGGAGGGGCCGAGGATGGGGGCTAATTTGCTGCGAGACGCTAAACGAAGCAGCTCCGTTATTAGCATGGATCTATTATTAGAACTGGATACCGGACTGGCAATATGGTGGCGCGCCGATTTTCCCAGTGGCCACTCGAGGTACTGCAGCAAAAACAATCCCATGAACCCAAATAGCATTTTTCCCATAAACCTCAATACAAAAAAACAACAAAAAATAAATGCCTTTTTTTTTACTGGATCACAACGTCGTACGTGTTGTGTCTCAGCTCAATCTAATTGGCTGCGTCCTGACGTGTCTGTAAGTGACATTCTCCAGAATGGTTCTGATTGGCCAACTAGGTCATGTGAGTTACAGAGGCATGATGGGAAGTGACACTACTGCGCATGCTTTATGGGCCCATTAATGCTCAAGTCAAAAACTTTTTTCGGTGAGCAACTTTACTGAAACGAATGGGCCGCGATCTCGGACTCTGGTTATCAGCCGAGGCCACTGAAGGCGAGTGGACGGAGACAGGAAGTGTGTTTGTGAGACTTGAAAAACTGAAGAATATTCCGGGAGACTGTGAGCGCTTTATGCTTTGCAGTGTCTTTCTTTCTTTTCAACATGAGGAAATAATCCCACAGTGAACCAAAACGGGGAAAAGATGATGCAGATCTTTTAATTAAAATCTTCAAATTGTCTAAATGGATGATGGACGGATGTCAAGCAGCCCTCCAGGATGGAGGTGCAGGGCGGGATGCTCAGCTCCATCCGTGCTGCTGCTGCTTGGTTCCGATCGGCGCTCCGTCTTTCAATTCCGTTTCAACTAATCTGTTGTGACATCTGCTGAGGTGGCAGCCAGACATCTGCCGAGGCCTCCGGGGCGCCGGAGGAATTCAATAATAAATCAGCCGAGTGCGTCTCCTCAAAAGAAAAAACAACAACAACAACAACAAAAAAAAAACAATACCCACATTTTCCTTCTGACGCATCTGCATTTTCCAATCACCTCCGACAAAAAGTTCACCTGCCTGCGCAAACAAATCGCTTGATGCACTCTCTCTCGCCCTCTCTCTCGCCCGCCCTCTCTCTCTCTCTCTCTCTCTCTCTCGCCAGTGTGCAGAGGGTTACAAAGAGCGAACAGGTGTTTACAGCCGGCTGATACAGCACGCCTGTGTTTCTGAGCCGCAGCGTTGCCATCAATCCAGGTGCTGAGTCAAAGCCAATAGACGCGAGCCGTCTGGCCGCTGGGACGCTGATCCGTTTGGCATTTTCGGATGCCGCCGCCGCCGCCGCCGCCGCCGCTGCCACAACAATTGAGCGAATGGAGATGATGACGCAAAGCAGAAGAAACAATTGAGTTTGTTGACATGAGCGATAAGGAGCCTGTTGGGCGGATGAGAGAGAGAGAGAGAGAGAGAGAGAGAGAGAGAGAGAGAGAGAGAGAGAGAGAGAGAGAGAGAGACAGGCCGACGGCGGCGTACAGGAGCGCCGTTAGCCAATCTTTGCGGTAATCGCAGCGGCGGCCAATCCAAATGCGCAGCCGGCGCGCATGGATCTCAAGAGTGCCGTTTTATAGGAGACGGTAATTAAAAATTGAACAAAAGAGCTTTTGAGCGCAGATGGAGCGGCGGGAGGGATGCAGTGGAAGTGGAAGGAACTTAAGTCAGGAGTTGCCTGAGTGTGTGAGTGAGCGAGAGCAAGAGTGAGCAACAGTTCACACACAGACACGCACACACACACGCACACCATTCAGAGTGTAATTGGGACTCATTAATAAAACCTGAAAAAAAGTGAGGCATAAAACGAGATTTCAGATGATGAGACGGAGAGCGGTGAGGCAGCAGCAGCTCCACCAACTTCTTCCCCATGACAAGAGCCTCATGCACTCACACTCTCTCTCTCACACACACACACACACACACGTAGGCAGAAACACTTGCACACGACACTCTCTCACACACACACACTGGCGTGACTCGCAAACATAGCCGCCGTCGGCGCGCACACGCAGCTCGTTAGCAGCTGATTGGCAGCGAAACATCCGGAGAGGTAATTGGCACATTTCTTGTCATTAACGGAGGGAAATTG
This sequence comes from Thamnaconus septentrionalis, assembly GCA_009823395.1. Lineage (NCBI taxonomy): Eukaryota > Metazoa > Chordata > Actinopteri > Tetraodontiformes > Monacanthidae > Thamnaconus > Thamnaconus septentrionalis. Next base: position 6,283,199 of record CM020518.1, read on the forward strand.
CCACATGTCAGCTGTCATAAAGAGGGAGAGTCTTCCTGCTGGGTCCAAGGCAGCCGAGTGACAGGCAGCAAGAGAGGGAGTGAGAGGGAGCGAGACGGGGTGAGACAGATGGAAAAACCTGAAGCCAGAGAGGAGGAGGAGGAGGAGGAGGATGAGGTGGAGGAAGACAATGAGGTGGAGGAGGAGGAGGAAGAGGAGGAAGAGGAGCAGACGACCAGTCGGAGAATCTTCATTTCGAGGCAAACGTGGAGCGAGAGACGGGAATCAAGGGGACGTTATTTTTGAAAAGATGAAGGAGTGAGATGTGAAGGATGTAAACACAGCGGACAGAGATCTGACGGCTCCACAGTTCAGCCTTCAAAAGCGTGACGGAGCCGAGAGGAAAACCTGAAAGACTGAATCCGATCACATGTCCAGCAAACGGCGGCGCGTTCAGAGAATCCCAAAGCCTCGTCGTGGTCGCTCTCCTGCTGCAACGCTGAAGTGTTCGATAATAATGAGGACTGGAATAAATAAAGTAAATAAATTTTCCTCCCAGCACGCTAACGCTAGCGACAGACACCGGACTCGCACACGGTGCCACGTTTCCTGCCGGCTTCACTGCCTGCGGTGACAAACGCTAATTAGGCCGCTGTACGCACACGCTAGCTTCATCCACTTATGCTAGCTTTGTCCACTTGTGAGTGGCTAAATCCTGCTACCTTCCTGCTTCCTGACCCAACAGGGAGTGAAGGGCTGAGCTCCGGTCCAGTTGCTGTGCTTTAACATCTCTTGGAACGTTGCAACTTTCATTTTTATTCGCTTGGCTATTTTCCTCCCGGCATGCTAACACTAGCCACAGGCGCCGGACCCGCGCACAGTGCCACGTTTCCTGCCGGCTTCATCGTCTGCGGCGACAAACGCTAATTAGCCCGCCGTACACAGAGCTCAGTGTATACAATCTAAAAAGCTTGGTACGAGGAGAAACCCTTCATTAGTCATCGCCGCCGCGTAAAAACAACAACAACAAAAAACAGAGTGTGCAGAGTGTGGGAGGGAGGCGGGAGAAGAAGCGGTGTGAAAGGGGACAGAAAGAAGAACAAGAAAAAAAACTCTGCATTAATGTGGGAGAGCTCATAATAACGGAGAAGTCATTACGAGCTCTCCGGCTTCTCCGCATGATGTCCAGGCCTGCGGGGGGAAAATGTCATTTATTCATTTACTTGTGCGTTTGTTCTTTCTTTTTGTTTGTTTGTTTTTTAATATTCTGGCTGCATAGTACAGTATATACGCATATATAAATATATACGTGCTACAGGGCTGGGACGACTTGCTTTAAACGGATTATTCCATCACCAGCTAAGGGACAGCATTCCTGATGCCCGGAATCGTCGGACCGTGTAGAATAACAATGTGCGAGAGGGCTTTAGCGCGAGCTGCCGTGTCCTGCTGGGAGACACTGCGACGACAGGCGGGTGCACGAGAAGTCGAGTCTGGACTATTTTATGCATCTGAGAAGTCACGACCAGGCCTGGCTCAGCTCTCTTTAACGAGCAGCCAGACCAAATATATTTTATTATTATATATCATCTTTTTTTCTCTCTCTCAAATGAAAAATGTTGAAATGACTTCTAGAATCCCCATCTGCACTCCAGCATATTGAAAATTAGGGCTTCTTTACAACTTGGCTTTTCTATTATGTCTGTTTGACGGGGGTGTGTAGAGAAAATGTTTTTTTTTTCCCTCGCTCTCACTCTCTATTAAACTTCACACTGTTTATAAGCCAAAAAAAAAACATTCTGTGGGTGGACAAGCAAAAGTTGGCAACAGAGAGGCACACGCTTCATTTCTTTTTTTTTTTTGGCTTGTTTTCTTTTTTTATGTGGGACTACTGAATGATGAACACGATTTAAATCACTACCAAGACTGCAACTTGTAAATGTATATATTTATATATATATATATATATATATATATATATATATATATATATATATATATATATATATATATAGAGCTGTGCGATACACAGTGTTCAGCCAGGTCTCAAACTCTCCACAGCAGAGGAGGAAAAAAAAGACTTTTTACAGAGTTTTTGTTCACTGACAAAATATGTCAAGTCTGTTGAAGAAAAACTGAGGAGTAAAATATCATAATCAGTGTGTGGTTTAACTAACTTCACTGAGCACTTTAAAATGACTCAAACCACTGAAACAACATTTGATGTGGTTTTGTTTTTGTGTTTTTGTTCATTCTTTAACTTCTTTAACGACAGTTAGAAAATGTGAATTTTGTCTAAGTCTTGATTTGAGGTCAGAACAGAAAAAAACAACAGCGAGTGGACCAAACAGGTTTGTTTTTTCTATTTTCATCAGCTAATGGAGGCTAGCCACACATTAGCATTAGTCAAACATCATCAGTGTGTAGTTTTTCCTAAAATTGTACTTTCTGGGTCAACACTGAGGTGTTTTCCATCTCAGCCTTGCAACATATAACATTCTCCCTCATTGGTAGGTAGGTGGCCCGCCCCCCCCCCTCCCTCCCACCACTCCCCCCTCCGACCCCTGGCCCTCGGGACACAGATTTTTACATGCCCCTGTTTGCAAAAGCTGTGACCTGGTGGATGTAGCAGCAGCGGACGGCGGCGCTCCACAACCGGTCCGGCGCTCCAGGAAGCCCCGCCCCTCCCTCCCCCCCGGATTGACTGACAGGCTGGGAGCAGGAGAGCGACCTCTGGGCCGGAACCGGGCCGACACCTTCCCTCCCGGGGGGAACTTTAATCAAACAGCCGCCTTGTTTTCCCACCAAAGTGCTGTTTTTACTCTTCACCCCCCCCTTACCCCCCTCCGCCCCTCGGTGCACCATGCAGCATGTGACCTGGAAGAAGCTCAGCTTTCCCTCGACAAGGTGACCCGACCGTCCCGCTGGCTACGTTACGAGCTGGAATTGGATCTGAAATGTAGTCTTTTTTTTCCCTTGCTTTTTTTTTTTTTTTTTTTTTTTGTTGCCACTCGATGTGCAACCTGCAACACGGCTTGCGACGAGGTCGGGCGGATGGAGGGGTGGGGGGGGTTTGCAGGTCTGACGGCCCAGAGTGGGAACCGTCATGTAGGAGAAAACATCATCGCAGACTAATCATAAAAGCTCTAGTGGGATCTCGCACTGCGTCGCCTCTTGAACCCCGTCTCTCTCTCTCTGTCTCTCTCTCTCCTCTGTCACGGCCTGTGACGGGAGCTCGGCGCCGGAGACACGGGAGATGGAGTCGCTCACGGCAAAGAGAAGAGAAGCGGAGCAACAATGAAGCCGCATTCTTTCAGCGAGGAGATTTAAGTGCGTTTTAGGAGCTTCAAATGGTCGGTATAAAAAGAGAGAGAGAGAGCGAGAGAGAGAGAGAGAGGCCCAAGGTTACATGGGCAGAGGCCCATTAGACGTCGATGAAAGGGGCTCGAGGAGGGGTTCACGCAGGGGGGAGGGGCTCAGAGTGGACAGGAAGTGCTCTGTCTCCGCGGCCAGAAAAACCTTCTCGTCGAAAGAAAAAAAAAAAAAAAAAACAGCCTCAGCGGCTAAGTTTCTGTCCTCCCCGCTGCTGCTGCTTGATTAAGTCAGGTATCAAATATTCATGGCTGAGGAGACGTGTGGAACGACGATGGTTTTTTTTTTCTTTGGAGAGCCTGCTGAGTGTCAGATGCAGTCAGAGGCTCCGAGACTCTCCGATGACTGAATCCTCGTGACGCCTATCTCAGAAACCTCGGCCTGGACTCGGGTCCGGACACAGAGCAGCGGCAACATAAATTCTGTGTCTGTGTGCGCGTGTGGACAAAATAAATTACCAATCAACAGCGGGCGATACTTCTGACTGGACGGACCAGCCCAGTTCGCAGCGGCCGGTCGGACCGAGTTGGAAAGGAGCGAGTCACGGGAGGAGCGAATCCCGATGACTCAGCAGCAGATCCCTGTTCTCAGGGGCAGCGGCCGCCGCAGAATGCCGGCCGAGGCTCAAGAAAGCCGCCGCAAATAGAATCAGAAACACATCATTTCTGTGGCGAAACCGCGGTGAAAGAAAAGAAAGACAGAAAGAAAAAAAAAAAGCTATAATGGGAATCATGTGAAAAGCGAGAGGACAAAGAGGGGAAACACTGGCTGGGTAACATCAGGCAGCGCCTGGTAATCTGAGATGGAAACTGATTGATATTGGTCGATGGGGGAGCGGGGGAGTGGTGGTGGTGGTGGTGGTGGTGGTGGGGGGGTGTTCAGGAGATGGAAGTATCGACGGACAAACATCTGCAGCAGCAGGGCAGGAAAGTCGTTTCAGACAAAAACAACATGGAGCAAAAAAATGTGTTGGAGCAAAATGTTTGAGTTCCGCTGAGTTAAAACTGAGTTTGGAACCATAGGAAAAGTTTTAACATGATTGATTGCACTGCATGACGCATAATCTTAACACCCTCAATTTAAAAACTTTATTTTTTTCACCCTCCAACAGGCCTCCATTATATTTATCCCTCTGTTTACAGCCTCCTGCAAAAATGCTAAATTGATTTTTGATTTCATGGTAAAATTGAACCTCTGTTTTTTGGAAGGGGACAAAAAAACCGTGGACGATCGGCCAACACCTGGCTGAGGGTGTGGTCACCAACCTGGGCCCCTCGTGACATCACAACGATAGCCAATTTGGTCGCAGCACGCAGCAGGCAAATGAAATCTTCGCATTGCGTCTCTCTGCTGGTACAAAAATACTTTTCTTTTTCTCGAGGGAGATTAAAAAAAAAAAGAACCATAAACACTCGTCTGAAAAAGGAGCAGCAGTGTTGAGTTTTATCCTCTTTTCCACCGCAGCAGCAGCAGCAGCAGCAGCAGCAGCAGCTGTGTTTGCATTTGGAAAGGGACAAAACAATGAAAAAACAAGCGGTGGAAAAGGAAACACTTGTGTCTTTTCTGTAGCCATGAGGTAAGTGAGAGTAATTAGAAAGGACTGAAAAAGATGCTCTGCGCACTCAAACAAAATCTTGACTCCATCATGCGCGGAGGAGTAAACAGAGAGAAACAATCAGGGCTCCGGAGACGGAGAGAAGGATGTTTTGGAGGACGCCGTCCCTGAAAAAGAGAAAAATGAGGCAAAAATAAATAAGCATTATGCAGACGACGCTGGACTGGAACTTTTTCTCTCTCTCGCTTTTTTTTTTTTTTTGGCACTTTCCGAGGAGTGCAGTGGCTGCTGCCGAGGCAACGCTGCGGCAGATTGTGATCATGTTCCTTCGCCAGGCAACAAACATCAACAACATCAAAGCCTCGTCTTCATCCTTCAGCCTCCGACACGTCTCCTCCCGTCGGGTTGCCACAGCAACTCCAGCAGCCTCCAGTCACGGACGTGCGTCCGCGGGAGATTTTCTTTTTCTTTCTTTCTCTCAGTCCCTCTCTTTTTTTAGTATTATTTAATTGCTGCGCTGACTCAACCCAGGATTGGGGGGAAAGAAAGAAAGAAAGACAGAAGAAGTAGAGGAGCTGGGACGAGCGGCGAGGAGAATCGCCAGAAAAGCAGCAGACGGCTTTGGCGGAGAGAGCGAGGAGTCCTCAGCAAAAAAAAGAAAAAAACTTTCAGCCCATTTGGCCTGTCAGCACTTTCAGCAGGGGGGGGTGTAGGGAGTGTGGGGGTGGGGGGGGACTGGGGGTGTTGGGGGGGATAAACGCTGTGCAGTTCCACTCACTTAACTCGGCTTTTTTTCGGGTCAGTTGCGAGTTCAGTCCCAACACCCTCGGCTCCTGCGCGGAGGTGGGGGGTGGGAATCGGGGGGGAGTAAAGGAAAACAGCCCCACCTCCCCCTCACACCTCCTCCAGAGAAACTCCTTCAGCTTTCTGCAGCTTTCAAACAGATCCAGCGCCGCTCCACCGTCGGCTGCGGATCCCGGCTGAGCTCAGGCAACACAGCCTTTATTCTTTTCTTTTTTTTTTCTTCCCGCTTCTGCGGATAATTACATTGGTTTTTTTTTCTGCTTGGGCCAAAACGCTGGAATTTTGGAAAAAGCAGGGGGTCTTATCTGCGTGTTGGACCGTGTCGCATCTATTTGGCATCGTTTCATCGCAGCTGCAGAAACGAGGCGCCAAAACGGCAGAGTTTCCTGCAGAGGTAGAAAGTGACTGGCGGCGGCGGCGGCAGCGGAGGTGGGAAAAATTAAAAGACGGCATCTCTAAATACATCTGCTAAGAACTCAATTATGCAGATTGGCATCGCGGCGAGCCTTTTTATTTATTTTTTTATTTCTTTAACACGCAACATTATGCCAGAGACAATGGCTTTATTGCAGCAGGAAGCGACACCAGTCAGCGGCGCTTTGCACATAAATCTGTTTAGAAGTCGGTGGATTTATACTGGCGGAGACGTCACGGCCGCGCGGCAGGAAAACACATTTCCATAAAAAAGCAATGGTAAATGCGCCATCCATTCACAGACGGCGCAATTAATCTAATAGCAACGGCGAATCAGATGAGTGGCGGCCGTCTCTTCAGTCTCACCTCGGCGGCCGGGATGCCTTCCGGCGGGCGACACTGCAGCAGCACTTCCTGCTCCAGCGACACTTCCTTCCCCAGGGGCTCCTGGTCGAACGTCTTCCTCAGGTCTGCGATGAGCGGACAGACAGACGGGGGGGACAGACGGACGGACGGAGGGGGAGAGGGAGAGGAGACCAAGGTTTAATGGTTGCATCAGAGCATCGCACAAAGACGAAATAAGAAAACTAAATTCTTCCAGTTCTCGTTCTTGCAGCAAATGGCTAAATGTTGGTGACTGAATACAAAGACAATCTGCACTGGGACGTTCAAGACTGACTGCTAGCGCAATGCAATACATCACGAATGCATGAGGTGTCCAAAAACTTTTTTTCTTTTTTCCCACCACTGTAACCCAGCCAATATTAACTGGCTGAGTGCAGAAACAGGGGGCGAGATTCACGCTGTGGTTCAGCACCTGCGGGCAGGCGGCGCGTGAGAAGGGGATCACTCCACCCGACTGGTGAAGGGTAAAAAAAAAAAAAAAGGAAAGAAAGAGAGGGATATTTTCCCAGCGATAGAGCGGTGCAGCGAGGGCAGAGCGCGCTGACAGGGCAGGATTAGCGAGCGGCGTCATGCTACACTGGGAGCCGGAGCCCGTTAGACGTCTGCCATCACCTGCTGCACAGGAGCAGGACTTAGCGTGGAGCTGCGGCGGCGCCCCCGCTGGGGAACTGTGGGATTGCTTAAGCAGAAAATCTACGACGGAGGGTCAGCTGACGCAACTCCAGCGTGTTAGCTAGCCCAACTTCACCCAATACCTCATATCTGTACACTGGTGCGTACACATACACACAGTTCAATGTCTTACTTATTTATGGTTATCATTTTTGTGCATTTGTGTTTTTTTTCCGTACATTTCTGTTGCATTGGCCAGACAGGACAAGGAAAGAAAAAGTAAGTTAGCCCAACTTCAGTGACGTGGTCACCCCTCCCCTCCCCGACCCTTCCCCCGTCCCCGACTCCACTGGAACCGTCGGAGACAAACATTCCTTCCCAGCTCTGCAAACTTTCTCCGCTAGCTTCCAGTCACGCACAGCAACGTCTTTCGCCAGCAGCAATCTGTGAGGCGAGCAGGAATCTCGCATTTATCGCCGTGTCATGAAGTTTCCATATTGTGCAAAAGCTGTTTATTGTTCTAGCAGTAGCTGCGTTTCCATGATTCCTAGAATTGTGCAAAATATCGCAATAATGAAATAATTTTTACAAGTAATCAAAGAGAAAATATAACAACATTCTTGACAGCAAACAAACGTAAACAAACAAAAGCAAACGTAATTCTCGTAAAACGCGCGGGACGAGATTTTACAAGTGGAAAATGTCGGAATTTTTGAAATATTGCTTTTATTGTGCAAGATACTGTAATGGAAACGTAGCTACAGACCCCCGTTGGTGAACTTCCAACAAGTGACTAATAGTCCATCTTTGATTCTTTTTTCTTTTTTTTCAGATTAAAAAAAAAAAGCTGTCCCAGGAATCAGCCCCTTTGTGATGTCACAAAAGGCACGGTCTGGCTGCACTGCTGCATCAGACCAGTGGCGGTTTGGAGGGAACCGCAGCTGCCTACTGGCCGACGTGTTAATGTTCAAGCCCTCAGTAAAGTTTGGTTTGGCCGCAGCGAAGCGACTCAAGAGCCAGAGATCATCTCCCGGGAATATTACACAGAAATGCTCAAGTCGAAGGCATTTAGAGTTTAGAACCGGATTCTGTGTTATTTTTGCGCCTTAAGCGCCGACAAACTGCACAACATGTTGCTGCTGGAACTAACGAGGGAATTCGTTTTTTTGTAACTTGTAAAAGAATCGCAAAAATGAGCCAAGTTGCTAAATGATTCAACGGCGGATCAATGTGGAAATGTGATGATTAAGGTTTTTGTCTTTCTTTCTTTTTTTTTGCTCCATTCCGGCGCTTGTAAACATGCAGTGTAACACTCAGAGGCCCCTGTTTGTGTTGACGCCTCGCTCTCTCCGATGCCTCACGCTCGCTTGTGGCATTTTTTTTTTTTTGCGTGCCGAGCTTTATTGGATGTGGCTTCTCGTCCTGTTTCTCTGCCTCTCCTTGCTTCTCGGAACCCTAAAACGCCAAGTGCCACGTGGGACTGCAGTGGGGGCGTGGGACCAGCAGCTGAGTCGACATTCCTGTGGGAGTCGCAGCGTTTTCAAAAAACGACCTCGCTGTAAAAATTTAGAACAGGGCCGTCGTTACCTCTGATGCTGCCTGCGGCACGACTCCAGTCTTTGTGATGGAAATAATCACGAGACACTGTTGCAAAACTAGATTAGGAATCATACGAAGGGATTTTTATTTATTTATTTATTTACTTATTTACTTATTTATTTATTTGAAACTTATTGAAGGAAAATCAATTTCCAGTGCTGTGGGCAAATGCCGCCTCCGCCGCCGCCGGCTAGCGATCTTTTGCATTTCAGCTAATTTGATCCTTTTATTTAATTTGCTTCTGTGCGGATGCTCGTAAAGCCTCTTTGGCTGCGCCGCTGCAGCGCGATGCCAAGGAAAACATTTTCTTTAAGAGCCTATTAGAGGGAAAAGGCTTTTTTCACTAAAAGTCCAACAACGCTTTTAGCGCTCTTTTGTTGGAAAAGTCTAAGAGCTTGACCCTCAGCCCGACAAATGCTCGAGTCGGGCCGCCGCCGGATCAAAAACTGTTTGGATGGAAAACGGAGAAGAAAAAAACCCAATCTGAGCTTCCATTAGCCGAGTCCGGCTCTGAGAGGAGAGAGAGAGAGAGAGAGAGAGAGAGAGAGAGAGAGAGAGAGAGAGAGAGAGAGAGAGAGACAGAGAGAGAGAGAGAGTTTCCTAATCCGTTCAGCGCGAGCTAATAGGAGGGGAAGAGGCTCCGCTGTGATTTGAGGGATGGGTTCAGGGCTGGAAGGAAGGCTGCTCATCATGAGTGATTAGAGGAGGCGGATCTGCAGAAGCGTACTCGGTGGGAGGCTGAGAGCTGCGATTCCAATGCGTCCGTCGACCGATCGACCGATCGACCAAGGTGGTTAATGAGAGGAGCCGCCGCCGCCGCCACCGTCAGGTCGAGGGCGACGCGCTGAATCCAAAGAGCAACTCCATGGAAACAGAAGAGAGCGGGAGGGCGCTGGAGAGGCGAGGTTGTAAAAACTATATAGATGCAAAGGGAGATGCCGGAGGAGGACAGTTGAAGGCAAATGTATTTATTTGAGGTCTTCAGAGGGCAAAGGGAGAGAATTAAAGGGCCAGTCTGTTCAATTCAAAACAACTCAGAACTCTCTGCAGCGTCTCGCATCACCTGTGGCCTTGAAGCAGTGGCCACTTGATAAGGTAGGCGCACCTAATAAAGTGGCGGGTGAGGTTCCGTATCTGTGCTGGTGAGGTGAGATTCTGTGTCGTAACTTACAGCGGCTAAGACTCTGCATTGCTGCCTGCATCCTCCGGGGGGGTTTCATTACCTTTTCTTTCTTTTTTCTTTCCACTTTAAACCGAGTGATTGGCAGAGGCATTGTGGAGCGGTGGTTTTAAGAAAGAAAAGAAAAGGGAAAAAAAAGTCCAAACTCTGGAGGCAGAGGAAGGTTTCTCATTACTGGGAAACGAGTCAGTGGGAGGACAAACAAGCGAGGACCTCCTACAGGAGCGCCGGCATAAACACGTGACGCGGCCCCTCGGAGTGGGTAAACAACCGCTGGAGCTACTTTTAGCATTTCAACTCTTTTTCAAAGGGCACCTGAAGGCTTCGAGACGACACTTGACAATGGGAGGGTTTGGAAGTGGTGGGGGGGAGAAGGAGCAATCGATGGGGGAGGAAGCGGGGGAGGCGGGACGAGGACACTCACAGGCGATGCGGACGTGGGCCTTGCGGCTCTTGGTGGTCCCCGCCGAGCTCCAGGCCACACACTGGCACCAGAAGTCCTCCGGCCCGAAGAGCTCCTCCACCTGCTGCCGCGTGATCTCGATGCTGGCTTCCCTCACCACCAGGCCTGCCGGGGGGTGGGGGTGGGGGTGGGGGGGGGTCAGGGTGAGGTAGCAGAGGAAGACACAGGAGGGGGAGACAAAAGGGAGGAGTTCATTTAAGCTCTTGTTTCATTTCACAGGTCAAACGGTTCAGTTCCAAGCGACTCTTTTGTTCGCTTGTCTAACTTCTTTGTGAGTCAGTGCACACACACAAACACACACACACACACACACACACACACACACACACACACACACACAGGCAGGCCATGACTCATTTTCATGCCTCACACTCTAAAGTAATCACAACCTTACCATGACATCCCACAACTACACCACCACTGTTTATCGCTGACAACTTGTTGTTTTATTTTTTCAATTTTAAGCAATGTTTGTGTTCACGCTGGTTGCGTGTGCAGCTCCGACGATACAAAGTCTCAAAAAATGTGCCTGCCATCTTCCACAGACAGAAGAAGCAAAATAGCGTCTGGATTAGTTTGGAAAAAACTAATAAAATAGAACATTTAAAAAATCTTATGGATTTTTACATTTGACTGCTGCACCAAAAGCGCAACTCGAGACTCGAGTCGGCTTATGAATAGTTTAGTGTTTAATTAAAAAAATAATGTGATGTGAAATTCAAATTTTATTTTGATTTTTGCCAATCAAAGTCTCTCCGGCTTCGGTGGCCACGTCTGTTTTAACTTTGGCACAACTTAGTTGAGATTAGGGAGGAAAACAAGGCTGCAAGTCAGCTGCATGAATCCCGGTCCAGGTCGGGTTTCTAATGGGCTAAAAAAAAATAATAGAAAAAATCTGGATGGCAACACCAGAGCTGCCAAATCCCTTTTATATTATCTGCATCTGTTAGCGCAGTTAGCAGCAAACCAGCCCCCCACTTCCTCCAGTCACATGGCTGACTTCCACTCTGGGTAACTGCGACCGTGTGTGTGTGTGTGTGTGTGTGTGTGTGTGTGTGTGTGTGTGTGTGTGTGTGTGTCGGTCTGGCTTAAACCCAGAGCCCCAGCGTTGAGCTGTTTGGGCCCAGGGACCCTGAGGAGAGGATTCTGGGCCGTCATGGCGAACGCAATCCTATTTGCTAACTGGGCTGATTACTGCTCATCTGGCTGCCTCAAACCCCCCCCAAAACAAACAAATCATCCCCGAGACAAATGCCTCAACCCGCAGCCATCCCTTGCCCAGTACGGAGGAATTATATGCATGCACGAATGAAGGATGGAGCGCGTGCACGCACGTATGGATTGAGAGTGGAGGAAGCCTCCTGTGCAGTGTTGTGAGGGTAGTGAAATATAATACAAAGATAATTACAAAAGCACCGCATCAGATACCTAAGGCTAATTCACACTTTTGCTTACGTCTGTGCGTGTGTATGTCTATGTGTGTTGTTTCCGCTTAAAACCAGCACGGCTACGTGGATCGGAAAATCCACCGACATGGAGCCAAACAACAAAGCCTCAACCTGCATCACAAAATGTCCTCCTGAATCTGAGGTTCGAGCCGGGCCCACATTCTGGAGAACGTCACTTACAGACACGTCAGGATGCAGCCAATCAGAACGAGTTGAGGTTTCGGGTCACAGTCGTCCTGTCAGCCGTTTCAAAGGCATTTATTTTTGCATTGAGGTCTATGGGAAAAATGCTTTTTGGGCCCATTGGATTTTTTTTAGCTGCAGTACCTCCAATGGCCACTGGGAAAAATTAGCGCGCCGCCATATTGCCAATCCGGTATCCAGTTCGTATAATACATCCATGGGTTCAGCACCTGGCTGCACCTTCTACATTGTTTACTCCACCCCCTTTTGTTGTTGTTGTTGTTGCTCCTGCTGTCGCAGTGACATCATCCCTCCTGCAGTGCGTCACCGCCGACTGACTCATCTGAGGCTCTGCGTTTGCTTCGTCAGCAGCGGCGGCCTAATCTTTCCCCAAAATCTAACTCCTCGCAGGGTGACTCACGGCCGAGCGACTCAATCTGAAGATAAAGTGGAAAAATCTGCGACACGCCGCGACTCAAACCCGAGCAATCAGGACCCCCCGCCCCCACCCCCAAACCCCCCCCCTTCAGCCTCACCACCTCCTCCCACAACACCAAAAATCAATGTAGTTCCATTTGTGGCAGCTCAAACATAATCATAAAGCCAAATGCAAGTTAATTGGTTGGATCGGTTTGTCCTGCTGGTAGCACAACAACCGTGGCTACATTTCTATTTTTAATTTCATTGTACAGCTTGCATGCTCCGGTAATATTTGTCAATTGAAAACATAATGTGGCCGAGATAAGACGTTAATACTAAAAACAAACAAACCAAAAAAACATTGTCGTACAAACAGCTGCAGCAGCCGCCCGAGTGTCTGGTTTATCCTGGATCAATAAAGGCTCAGTAGCCTAGGACTAGCGAGGCGTGCCTAATAAAGTGGCAGCTGGTGGTGTTTGTGTCTTCACGACCGCTAACTAGCTAACTCTCCGTTCTGACGGCTGAGGGTGGAAAGCGATCGAGAGCTGGAGGTTTTTGAAGCACCGCAATCGGGCGTCTGGAAAATCCAAAGAGAGTCTGTGTTTTTTTTTGTTTTTTTTAAATGAACATGCCATTTTACTTCAGGTTCAGCGCATTCACACAGGCGGGCCTGTTCTGGCACACACACACACACACACACACACACACACACACACACACACACAGCCACGTCCCACACACCAGCTTAGCACTCATGTAAAATTTACACGGTGTGCCGGCAGGAAGACGGAGGAACAGCCGAGTCTGTTGCCTGCGCTTCAGGGTTGCTGAGGTTAGGGGCTGTGCACGTGCGCATGTACGTGTGCACGTGAGCGTGCGCACCGCACGCCAAAATTGCTCTTCTGACAGGGATGTGTGCCTGAGCGAGGAGATGGAGGAATGGGCGTGATGCGGGCGAGAACATCAGAGGCAGAGCAGCGCAGGTCAAAATCAAATCCTGCAGGAAAATCAATGAGTATTTTCTGCGTGGGCGTTAAAAAAAAAACAAAGCGTGTGCCAGATTCTTTATTTTTCTCCCCCCCTCATCCTCCTACGTTCTGGATTTTTTTTTCCTCTTTACTGAAGGTTGTGATGGCCGGTGATGATTTGCAGTCTGGATGGAGGAAGGAGGAAGCTTCCCAGGAGCCGCTGTGCACTCTGGACGGCTTTTTGAGCGAATTGAGTGGCTATGAAATGCAACATTACACGAGAAAATCCAGCGTGTTGCACATTTTCTTCACTCATCCGTCCGCTCAAAAATTTCTTTCCAGCGGTGAAACTGGAGAGCGGTGACGTGGTCCAGGAAAGGTCGGCGGCAGAGCGGCGAAAGGATGAAATATCGATTTTTAGGGGACGGCGGTGGGGGAAAAAAACCCTTTCAAGCGAGACTGCGGAATGACGCTGACGACTCGCTAGAAGATTCATTCATGACTTCATGGGGAGTTTTTTTTTGGTTTTCTTATTAAACTGACGCAGGATTAAACTCTCCGCTGACGCGCCGCACTTGAAAGCCATGGGAGGGATCGCCGGCGGAGGCGGAAGATCAGAGGTCTGAGCCGAGCCGTGCTGATGAAGTCATCCAGTGACTTCATCTGTTTGCTCAGGCCGCTGCCGGACTGCGTCGCCTTACAAGAGCAACAGTGACGCAGGCGAGGCCGCCGCCGCCTTCTGGGGAGGAGTCGGGAGTCACTTCGCTCCCGCACGGCCTCTTCAGATGGCAGGAGAGACTCTGGAATGGCTCCCGTTAATAGCCGGGGTTCCAAGTGGGGCACCTCATCGGGGGTGATTCATTATTAACGCGGTCGTTAACAGTGAGCGAGGGCGAAGCG